>CM056993.1:231037764-231215828 GCA_029891345.1 Dryococelus australis
TGAAATTTACTAGCCTCGTACTATCGTCCATCCTAATAGGAATTGCAATAATTACTATAAAACAGGGCTATAATATTGGGCGTAAAATTAACACAGTTTGAGATAAATGTTGTAATGATTTATCCATAAAGAGTGTCAGCGACTGACTCTGAAATACTGTATTTGTTGGCTGCTGTTGTAAATTATTGAAGAAAAACCAAGACATTTTGACACGTTTCACAATTCATTCTAATCTAATGGGATAGTTTACGGTTAAAAAAAAAAAAAAAAAACTTGACTTCGCATGACTTAATAAAACGCGACATTTCCCAGTTAAAATACATTTGAAAGTATTTAACATTTATACGTGCTCAGATTACGGAAATATCCATTCCCCATATTTATAATTGATTAAATAAATTGTTTAGTCTCTTCGATTCTGTTTTGTGCTTCATCCACTTGTACTTTAAACTCTGTTTTATTCAAGTTGATATCTCTCGATACAGTTTATTACCACGATATAATATAATTTACGGCTGTGAGCTGAACAAATATAACCTGAAATAAAATATATAATATTTCCCTTAGCGAGTGAAATATCAGATAAGGCACCTGTCTGTAGTGAAGTACCAATGGTCATTGGTCTCAGGTTGTATAGGCTGTTCACGGCAAAGTGAGTACTTTTGAGAACCAAGTTACTTTTTTCATATCAGCTATTTTTTATCCTCCCGTTTTTTTTAAAATAAATATTTCTATGTAAGTAATAAACACAGAGTATAATTTTCACCAGATTCCAACGTCAACGTCTAAAGCCACAATTAAATATGCTTATTGACTATCATTCTAAATGAGAGGGCTTCAAAAAGTGTTCAATTTACCGCGAATAGCCTATACTCAAGAATGAGTGTTTGAGATGTGAGGAACGTGAATTTAAATTACTGGCCATCCACTTTTATTATACGCTTCGTTAACTCATTGAGTTCGAAAAACTTTATTGAAGTATATATTTCATCGACCATTAGCTTTAATTTCCTCCATTTGAATGAAACGACCCATTGTTATCGTTTATTTAAGAGGATTGTATCGCTAATAGCAGACGTGGCGCAATGCCTTAAAAAAAACGGTTCATTTTTACTAACGCTTAGTTGATACATAATATGTTTTCACTCCTTTTATTATTTTGCACCAAATATATTCTATAAACAATTGAGATTATACCTATACCTAAATATGTTAAGTTGTTTATTTTGCTGAAATGCTAACCATAAATTGTATAACGTTCTTAAATTACGCTTATGACAGGAATGAGTGCGTGAAGATATTAGATAGACTCTAACTTAGAGGACTTGATAGCCGATGGCAGAGAAATGAGGTGAGAATGAAGCATCGTCGGAATGCAAGGGCGGGGCAAACGGGAGATCCCCGAGAAAACCCGGCGGTTAGTGGCATCGGCTGACACGATTCCCACGTGCGAAAATCCTGGGTCGACCCTGACGAGAAATTGAACCCGTTTCGCCTTGGTGGGAGGCGAGTATTCTAACCACTACACCACCGTGGCCCCTTATAACAGGAAGAGAAAATTACGAATCCTGCTAGGTGACAGTGTTGAAGTGGACAAACGAATGAATACCAGAGTAAAGGAGAGTTTCAGGAAAATTTTAAGGATAAAAAGTGTCCCATGATAGGAGAAGAGATTGATGGGGACGGCAAGAAGTCTAGAATGAAAAAAAGGAAAGTTACTTCACGAGTGAAGACAACAGATAACGAACTAAATCGTAAGAAAGGAGAGGAAAGTGAACGAAGCAGAGATAATCACACTTTTATCATCCAGATTGCTAGGAAGATAGACTGTTAGTATCTGGATGGCCAGTGCAACGGACATAGCTTTTCATCTGCGCTGTGCAGCGATGCAGACTGTCCTTGCAATCCTGCAATTCCCTGATGGAAGATGAGAAACCTATAGTACAGGACAGTCTGGCGTGTAACACGATTTACTTCCCTTCGGCCTTTCTATCAGCGAACCAGATTTGATTGCTTTCTGGCGTTAATTTCCTGTTGGACAAAAGTTTCCTTATATCTTTCTACCATCTTAGCTGACTCAAATGTATACACACGCGTGTGTGTGTGTGTGTGTGTGTGTATATATATATATATATATATAAACTAACGTTCTAATAATGCTGGCATTGCTGAGGTAGTCTTGTTAGATTTTCCGCAATGATCTAGTCCCTTCCATGTTCGGCCAATCAAACCTACAATTGCTGCAAATGAAACTATTCGCATGGATGCAAGAGAACCTCAACCACAAAACTTACATGCATTATTGTAGTAAAGATACGATAAACAAAAACAGAATTTGAACTGCGTAACATACCTAAAAACGGAATAAAAATCTTACATATCGGACACCTACACGGTATCGTGTTTATTATACTAGCAGTATCCTCACCCGCTTCGCTGGGCATCTATTTATTGTTCTATGTACATAACTAATAATATCATTAATATGTTTTATTATTATATCGTTATTACAATGTTTTTAAATTAACATTAAAATAATTTAGAAATTGTCTTTGAAATTACATTTTAAAGTAAGAAAATTAATTTAACATATTATTGTAAATAGCAACCTCCTGCGACTTAGTTCGTTATTTTTTCATAGGTTTTATTACATGTGCACTAACTGGTTAGAGCTAGTCTGTATACTATGTTTATTGTTTTATTATTTTATGGTTGCAAATTGTATTGGTTTTCTGGAGTTTTGACTCTAGAGAACCCGAAATATAACTGGCCATGAGAAAAACATCCCTTGCTCAAATCTATTCCCACGAATTTGAAAGTTTGTTCCTAAAACTGGTTTATTGTAAGAGCGAATGATATGTTCACCGGAAACTGCAACTACTTGAGAGGAATAGGCAGATCCGTTGGGATCATAGGGATACATGGAATATGCGCTAGCTGTCCGGCGGCAGGCCCAGTTAATATTATTGCTTCGATGATATTGTTCAGCAAATATTTTATCAATAGCCTCGTGCCATTACACATATTAGGTGGGTTTAAGTTGCGCAGTAGCGTTATTGGGATACCAATATTTAATTTGAGGTCGTATCGCGGCCGGCCAGAAGGATTTAATGGATTAAAAAATCTTGAGGGTAGTGCACACTGCCCTCAATATCGGTGACTGTATCAATGTATTCGTAATGTTTAACTTTGCTGGGAACTTCTTGTAATATCATTGTATTTATTTCATTAACTGTATCGTTTCTGGAGCTACTATTGCCCTTGAACAGAGCCAATGATAGTCTCTTTGCAATAAACTTCCTAGATCGTGATATATTGCCTCTATAAGATGTTCTATTTGATTGACTTTGCGATCCAATCCAGCATCAATTTTTATTTCAGCGCTACCACCATTTGCGCTTGGAAAAGGGAATTTTCCTTCTCCAAGCTTTAGCAATTGTTGTGGAAAACAGTTATCATTGTTTGCGCTTAAATGGGCTCTCATGTTAGTGCGTAAATTAAGTGTTTGAACTGAACCCCATAACGGAGATGATTTTAGACAAGCTTTTACAATGTCTGCAAGTGTTCCTTTTGCTATGACAAGAAGTGTTTAGTGAAAATCACCAGCGAAAACAAAAGTGTCACCACACATGAGTACATTCGAGTTTCTGAGATATTAGAGCGTCCGGTTTACTGCTTCTACATGAGCTCTATGGCTCATAGTGCATTGGTCACACATAATTAATGTTGAATCTTGTAACAATTTGCCAAGAGGTCCATTTTTACGTATGGAACATACTGAATTTTGCCCCAATGATACTGTTAGGGGTAGCTGTTAGTGATAACTTTAATTTTAAATTTGCTATTTAAATAAATCAACATTGGTATAATGTACGGTAAACCTAAAAACAAAAATTAAAAAGATTAATTTGTAATCTAGACGAATTGAAAAAATATATTTGCAAATTCAATTGTCTTTATCAGTCAGTATTTAAAAAACTATGTTCAATATTATTTATTATTTCTTCATAACAGTTAATTTTTAAGCTAATGTTCAAACGAACAATAGAAGATCACTTCTTTACAAAATAGACTCTGAATAATCACAAAACCATCCTCTGGGCATCGATTTATTATATTTTAAATATTTTTCATGACTTACATTTAAATTTACATTTAAAATAAAGTGCAAAATTAATCATTCTTGCTAAGCTAATATAGTTAAGGCAAAAATATATTAGTGTAGCTAAATAAATTCCCTAGAAAAAATAATTACGAACATACAATTATTTCGCCGTAGTTGTCAGTTAAAGAAAGAAAATCAATTTTAAAATTATTTTTAATTTATTGATTTGAACATTTCTTTCGTAAATTTATATTTTCCAGTATGACTGTACATACGAAAATAGAATTTAATGGTTTTAAGTTTATGTAAATTTTTTTTATTTAAAATTTTCCCAGAAGGTCTAGGCTACTTACCAGTGAAAGCAGTTTTAAATCGGAATAGTATTTCCAAAGATTACCCCTAGCAAACTCACAAACTTCGCCTTTTTATAATATTGGTGTAGACTATTTGTGGGGTAATAATAACACTCGTAAAATTACAACAATACTGATTACTGATCCCTTCACGGTAAAACTGGGTACTTTCTTACGAGAAAAGTCAATTCTCAATCTTACAAACTCTTCCACATGCGAAGACCTGTGAGGTATTCAGCCATAGTACACATATTTGTATAATTATTATTTACCTCCCTACAAACATTGTGACCATTTTCCTATACATTGGTGTATCTTATCTCTGATACTTTTCTGCGTTCTTCGTAGCGTGGGTTATATGTTAAAAAAATTGATAAAATTCGAAAGGGAAAATTTTTCACAGGTTCTGATTATAATGGTTAGTATACGAGTGCAGGGCAATTAGGTATAGCAATTGGAAGCTCTTCCTTTGTCGGTGACATGCGGTGCAGTTATGATCTCATAGTCTATATCATAAACTCGCCTGTCTAGATGAATATTTGAAACTAATACACCTAAACAGTAACCCAGATATTTATAGGGCCCTTGTAAATATTGCTGCTTGCAGAGAATTTACACATTTACGTAGCGGTTCTGTGGCAAAAACGTGGAATTCGTGCGATGTTCTGCTTGCTCCTCCTCTGTTGATAGTCAGTGTACTGTTAATGTTAGTGGTTTTTTAATAAGCCGTATTAAGTAACTTATAATATACAGTAATTGTAAAAATATTTCAAGATCAAAAAAACTTGATGATTTTGACCTCTCGTTGGCATGTCGATACAAAGCTGGTATTTGTACGCTGAGGGCCAATAATGCTGTTTCTACACAATACACAAAGGAAGATTTCTTTAGGTGTTCTCGCATTGTATATTTAAATAAAACATTTAAATATTTAAGGTACGAAATTTAAAAAGAATCTCATCAACAATTCCCAAATAATTCTTTTTGGGTGTTAGTGGAATAATTTGCTATAAAAACTATACTGTATGTCACAGGATAGTTGCAACAAATTTCTAAGGGTGATAGGTAAAGTCACGAGAAACCACTTTTTCCAGTGAATGGATGTCCGAAGATGACCCGTTTAGACGCTAGACATCTCTGCACAAGGGCTTATAACGCTGGCAGGTTGGCAGTTAACATAGCACACAACAGGCACCAGCTGCCTACCTCCCAGGAAACAGTGTATATTTGATGTAGTGCTATAGAGGTGGTGGTAATAATAAGTAGGTATATGTTTGTAGGTTGCAGTATTCAATTGATAGCCTGTTACAAATTTCCAAATGTTACCCTAAATCAGGCGCTCAAAGTGGTGGCCCCGCCGCTTGAGTGCAGACATTGCAGCACCGCTACATTGCCTGGCGCCCTCTGTTTATCGATAACACTTACTGTTTCCATAAATTACTTATGCCAGGCCCGAATACTTTGTCGGGGTGGAGGTTCCTTTCCATACTGTGTCAGGAAGTTTCTTTGCATTTGGGTATCGGAATTCGTCTCTATGAACCAGGCTACAGTCTGAGCTTTCTCCTGGGACATCTGCATTTGTCGTCCGATCTGCGTTACCTGGAACAGAACAAAACCTAATGAGTTATCTTGCCACATGTTGAAAACCGTTCGTTATTATCTAGTCTAGTTTTCACGTTATTAATGTCCAAAGTTGTAAAGTTAATTTATTGACACCGGTATAATACGTGTGTAGACACACACACGAGCAGGGTTTGCGTAGGTATTAAGAAAGGTGCATGTTAATCAGTGTTGTAAATTAGCTTTATTACCCACAGAGGGATCACAGCAGCTGCTAGAAACTGTCGCCGGGTCCTATGCATACTGTGCAGCACCACAGCTTGCAGCATGACTGGCGTATTCTTCATGGTTTCGGACGCTGCACAAATCTTGGCCACAAGTTCTTCTTTGGTATTTGCAGGATTGTCGTACATTATTGTTTTTACGTGGCCCCAAAGTATCCAGTATCTGACTTCGTGGCACACAGCGAACCTGTATCCCGTAAACGGCGGTCGACACGCACGGACATTGTGAGCGCAGGGAGTTGCTGTCTGTTAGGACATCGCTGGCAGAAGTCTCTTCACTTCTATGCCATTGCCGCCGGTTGCGCCATTAACTAAGGCGGTTTTCACAGAGTCCGGACAATCACCCGGATAAACAAGCAGAGTCCCTTCACACCATCCGTACACGGATGAACCTCCGCACGGGCCCGGACAGGCGTTGGCCCGGACAACTGTCTAGCGGAGCACATGAAACAATAGCTGCATTCACACGACCCGGCCGGTCAGTAGTCCAGGTTCTCTCTCGTTGTGCTGTTGAGGTTCGTTACTTCCCAAGTCTGAAGTGTTTGTAGTGATACCGTGTGAAGTCTACATAGCTTTCACATGTGTTGCTAAATATGTAGAAAGACGACGAAATAGACGCAGAAATTCTTATTCATTTAGTCCCTGCAAGTCCCTGAAAGATTATAAAAATTTCAATATGACGAGAGATGCGTGGAGACATGTGTGTCTAGAAGTGAAGAAAGACTTCAAAAGCTTGAGGGATAGTGAGAGAAAATAATTTAGTAGGTTTCGAGTTAATTAACCATATGCGTACTTATTACATGCATTAATTTTCTGCGTTTGCTTGATTTTATATGTATATGTATGATTTTATATATATATATATATACACGGTTGCGTACCAACACAGGTACATGCTAGACATTGATCTTTCCCTCAGCGGAAGTGGATGAGTGATACACATGATTTGAAATGGTTGTAGCACGGGAACGGTACGTTTTCGGACATTCCTTTTCAAAAGGTTCTCTACTCAGCTCCGTCTATAATACCTAGGAGTTTGTAAGGATAATTTCCGAGCATTCTGTATAATGTCTCCACAAATGTGACTCCTGTTACATCAGTGGCGGATTCTGATTAGTGGTGTGGGGGGCAGACGGCGCGCGCCCTCCTCTCGAGGGGAAAATATTTTTATTTGATTGCCACTACGTTAATGCACAACTTGCACTTTATTATATTGCGCTGAGTAGAAAGTGCTGTACAATAAAACACTCCCATAGCATCTATACCACAAAACAATCGCTTTCTGGTACAAGGCCGCAGACATGGTAACTGAGAGCATATACGAATTTGATTTTTGTAATATCCGAGCTGGGACACCTCTATCGTCACTAAACTGAATTTGTATGCTAACGTATTCTAACAACTGTTATAAACAAATTAAATGCGGTGTGAAATTGTTACTCCAAGTAAAAATACAATTAAATTGTATTAAAAAACTGTATTCCAGTGAAATCTTTACGACAACGACAATACACATGTATGGTGTAAAACCTTGTAGTTATTGGAATTTTTCATTTATTCTGGGAATAATTATATATAGCAGTGATTTTGTGTATTTAATTTTAATACACAATCTAATTTTTCAAAACGTACACCCCTCCGCTAGAAAATTCTTGACCTGCCACTGTGTAACATTCGATAAAGAGCTCTTATTACTACCCCTCAGAAATGGTTAATTTTAACATTTGGAAACGAGCCCCTTTGAGAACTTAGATGTATTTATTTTATTTAGTTTGTAGAAGATATATCACTATAGTATTGTAAAGCACAGGTATTCAGTTAACTGTGTATTACACTATGATTGTGTGTAAGAAAATTGTAAAAATAACGTAGGGAATATTTCTCACAATTATTTTTATGTGAGTCCATTTGTCACAAACATTAATGGCTGAAAGTGACGTAAATAAAGTAAATTATAAAATTGATATGATACATCATTGCTATGATTTTATTACACACGATCACAGCAAATATTATGACGATATTTCTTGACGAAGATTATCTTGCAAATTCTGCTTTCCGAAGCATCCAGAATGGAAATGAGTTTAAATTTGGTTAAAAATACAGACTATTTTAATCGATTACTTTTTTAGATTTAAAAAGTATAGTTTAGTAAAATATTTTACAATGTTTCAAAATATATACATTCTTCTTTCATTTACAGCATAAATCGCAATTTTCTGACAATTTTTATGGTGTCTATTCTACTTTTTTTTTGTGAATTCTTCACGTTGAGGCTCCTTAGGGCCCATATCACACAGGGATGCCACAGCATCTCTGCTGTGACATCCCTGTGCAAAGTCTGCCACCCAAGATGCCAACCCAGATGCTAACCTATGGACAGTAGCAACATGGATGTCGAAATGGTAATACTCATTTAATGCATTCATCGTCATCGTTTAAACAAAAAAAAAGAAAAAGAAAAAGAAAAAGGGACGTTTGTGGGTGCAACCTTTTGTTCGAGATCGTAGTGCATATGGCTTATTTGTTACTTTATACAGTGACTTACGAAAGTACAAAGAAAAAATTTTCAATTATGTAAGAATGTCTGTGTTATCGTTCGATGAGTAGTTGGAGCTGTGCAAGAATGACCGACCTGGAAAGAAGAAATACTGTGTTACGAGAAGCCATATATCCAGAACAGAAGTTGTTTGTTACACTAATGTAAGACACCTAGTAGGCATAATTTAAATTTACATGTGTTGTTAGTAAATATATAAGCAGGCTTATTTTTGTGCGCAGTTTATGATTAGATTTTTTTACGTCATGTCTCAATGAGTAAACATAACTACAAAAATATTAAAACTTTCTAGAAAAATATTATATTAACATACGGATTTTTGAGTTTCTTTATTCATATTAGTACACACTGGCGAGAGTTCATTGTAACAGTCACACAAACAGGTGTGGAAATAAACATAATGATTTTAATTGAAAAGCTCCATTACTTCAGAATATTCTGAACCACTGTATGTTTCTGTTGAACATGGAGATAACACATTCGAAGGTTCGTTGGCACGGTCGTGAGTTCCTTGTTTTTTGGTGGACTCGTCGAGAGACAAAATTGTATAACTTGGATGAGCTTCACTTCTAGGCTGAACATGGTATGGAGAGGGCTGAACATGGTATGGAGAGAAGACAGGTAGACAGTAGGCCAAATCTCTCGCTCTACGATGTTCCAACTCTGCAACATGCTGTTAATATTTTGGCTGATGGTTTCTTTGGGCTTGATTGAGCATGTTCATTAGCTGAATTTTCACTGACATTTTTTGTCTGCTTGTATATACTTCAGTGGTAGAAGTAGAGATAGCAGAAACATTCTACTTTCATTTTATTCTACTTGACTCTGACGCAATTCCATGTCTGTAATACTTTTTTTTAAAGGTCAATAAGCGGATCTTCACCATCTCCAGATTTGCCTTTTTTTCTATTCTCACTTGCATAAAGCCGACGTTGAGAATCACTTGCAGTTCCATACTCGCCTTCTCCAACAGGCTCGTCTGGGTCAAGCACAACAGCTTCTTCATTATTTGGCCTGACTGCAGCCATTTTTCTAAGAAATTGAAGTTGTTTGAAAAATATATACTCACTTTTTCTTAAACCACCTTCTGATCCTGATTTGGTTTTCTTTGTCTCTGCAGTTCATGTATTGTGCTGGCTGCGCTGCTGCCACTAGACGACTCGCATCGACAACCGGACTGGCAGCGATGCCAGGCTGGCGGAGCTGCCAATTGTCACGTGCACTATTTGTTTCAATGCTATGTTTCGAGCAGCGCTACCAGCATAACTGTTGTAGCATCCCAGTGTGATACGGCCCTAACAACTGGCAGCGATGCCCATTTGGCATCGCCAGTCTGAGTAGCGTACACCAGAAAGGGCTGGCTTAGCTGCCAACCGAGCACATGGTGTGACGTCGAGCCCTACACATTCGGATGCCAACAGTAAAGCCAACTGCATCAGCAGCGTGTTATTTCCATGCATGGTGGATAAAATCCATCATTGAAATCGAAAATAGAGCAGCGATATGGGACCTTACGTCTGGTGACTATTGGAATAGAAAATTGTTATAAATAAATACATGTAAATTCAACTACCCAAATAATGAGTTAAAATCGTTTCGGTATTTTATTTTTAATAATTTTTGTGACTAAGGTACAGGATACATTATTATTTTTATAACATTAATCACTTATGTTACATTTCAATATTACATATGTCTTTAGGATACTCACCTCAATGTGACTTGTTAAGTGGACTAAATATACGATCTTTTGAATAGGAACGCATGTCCGGAAACGTACCGTTTCCGTGCTACAACCATTCCAAAATTCCAAATCAAAGGGGCTCGTCTGTGCGGCGGTGCAGGAACCACTTGCAGAAGTCAATACGTGGTACAACATCGGCTGGACGCAAAGACTGTACCCTTTGGAGGTGGTAAATATGTAGTTGTTGCTCATGCAGAACCTCCCAGACTATCCTGGGAGCAACATACCTTGCACGCGCAACTAATCGCGTACTCACTCACGGGCTCTGTTCAACGTGATACAGTACAGCCTCTTCCAATTTGGGAGAGCGGCGTCTCTTTGGAGTACCACAGTCGTTCCTGTTGGCGGTGAAGGTACCTCGTTCTCGGAGCCGTTGCGTAACTGTGGCAAAAAGGGCATGCGATGGTTTCGCACGTTGTGGATAACGCTCCTGATACAGCCGACGAGCTGATCATACATTACCTTCAGCAGTGCCATACACAAGGATCATGTCTGTGTATTCCACAAACCTGTACTCAGCCATGTTAATCGGAAAAGCAAAGGCGCGTGAATGGGGCTCGAGGCAGGGTAGACGTCGCGTGTCATCAGGTGATTGTCTGACGTAATATGCTGCCTACCTGGTTGCATAACAACACAGGATATTCAGTGACATTGCTCTTTCCCTCAGTGGAAGTGGACGAATGAAACACCTGATTTGAAATGGTTGTAGCACGGTAATGGTACGTTTCCGTGCATGGTGTTTCTGTTCAAAAGATAGTCTATTCAGTCCCTTCTACAAGTCCTAGGAGTTTGTAATTTCCGAGCAACCTGTATATCTGTGTACATAAGAGCATGTCATCCGTTCAGCACTCGAGATTCTGCTCGGCGTTGCGTGGTTTACACTAGACCATATCCCTCTGAATACGAACGCTGCTGCAGCAACTACACCGTAGCCCTAGTTTGCCTTAAATAATATTGATCTTGCAACTCCAATTTTAATTAGCTGGTTTGTATTTCATTATGAAACGATGTTTAAGCATTAACTTCATGAAAATAATAGTTTTTAATACTCATCCTTCGGGACTCATTCGCTTCAATTTCAGGTTTCCTTGAAGTTTGCTAATATAAATGTCAAAAATCCTAAGCAGTCGATTTCAGGAGACGCAGACTTTTCTCCACGACACTCCAATAGGTTTTCGTATTTTACTCGACAATTCACTGCAGTGATTTTGCATTTGTATATGGGAAAATAGGTTGGTCACCAATACTCGCATATTTCACGGGTGTCAGTTGCAATTTCGAACATTATTGTTATTACAATAATAAGATTTCATATACTCATAACCAAACATCAACATCAATGGACTTGGCGCACTAGTGGCACAATTGCTTGCTCTCGCAGTGAAAAATGTCTCAGTAAACTTTCTAAATTTTAATGGAAATTTTTTACATTTACTTAGAAAGTAAATATATCGAGTATTAAAGTGCAAACATACGAGTGCTACCATTCATAGTTGGGAACTTAAAATTGCATTTCACTCAATTTTGAATGCTCTTATACGTAAATAGAAAAAGCTTTTAGCACTTCTTCAATAAGCACATGCGATAATGTGGCGAATTGCGAACAGTTTCTTCGTGTGTACAGTTTCTAATCGCTGTTACCTGGATTTGATAATAGGCGCATATGAGTCCGAATGTTATGCACGGTATAAAAAGACAAGACTTCGCTTATGGTCCGTAGAATTTCTTCAAATATTCCAGTTCTCCTCACAGACTCAGTTACTTTAATAGTGTGTATCACCTTCAATCACTTCGTTGCGATCTCTCATCCAAGCATGTTATACAGGATAATAAACTCTTTTCAACGCGCTATCTTCTTTTGCATACAAGGATTTTGTAATTTCTTTTCATTGTTAGAATTATAAGTGAAGTTTGTCATGTCTAGTTCTGCGGCAACGTTGATACGCAGAACTTCTTAATAGTAATGAAGCGTGGAGAGTGGATTTAACTTTGGCGATTCAACTACACGAATAGCAAATACTATATGAAAATGTTGGTATATTCAGATAACGGTGCAGAATTACCTTGACTAGTAACAAAGGCAGTGCATTCTTACACTGACAACCATTACCTGAAATAGTTTCATTTGAATCAAATTCTAGTACATTTATTTTTAAAATAGTTTGCGAAGGGGTAGTATATCTAATTTGCTATCGTTTTAATCCAAGAATTCAAAAGTTTTAAAACATTTGTAGAAGTGGATTCAGATGAGTAATAAATGTCGATAAAAAGAAAGACGTTCAGAATCTAAAATTAGTTTATTTACTATTGCAAAAAAAGTGCATGCACACAGTGAGTTACGCGCAGAGAGTAGCTAAAATATTTTGCTTGAAATAGTTGAACAAACTTATCAGAACGAATAAAATTTTAAATATTTTTATTTTGTTTACGATGTAAAGAACTTCCGACAATAACTGGGACATCATTTACGTGAAAGTTAAAGATACGGGGATTATACTTCTTCTTGAAACAGCCTTGCTCAGAAGTGACAAATTTTACACCGCGAGGTTTAATTAGACGCCTGGGAATGCATGGAAATATTGACTGTATCTACATTAGCCGCGTGGCGTGTTCACAAACAGCTTCATTAGTTCGCGGGATTAACGTGGTAATTATCGAGCTGCAACTTTGTCTGCGTCACTGCCATGTCGTTGTGACAGCGTCAGGTTCAAGACGTTTGCTTTGGCTCACGGTCTGTGGCATATTCTAGCGAACATTCACAGGTTCACGTAAATATGATTGCTCAGTGTTCGTATGGTGTAGGACTACGGAAAATATTATGAGATAGTGACATACTAACACAAAATTCTATTTCTATTAAATTGACATATATCAGGTATATGGTTGCTGCACTTTGGAAAACCTAATAAGTTGATATATTAGCATCTAATTTTTTCAGATGCATTTGATTTAAAAAGGTTAAATGACACATTTTATAATAAACGTATCTCTTTGTACATTAATGACAGAGAAAGGAAAAAAGACAATCTAATGTGACAGCCTGCATTTGACACTACGAGAACAAGCTTGGGCGTATACGAACGCGTGTAGCCATTCACCTGCTGTCAGTTCCGTTTCCAGCCACGAGCGGCAGCACTACACTGAAGAAGAAATGGGTTTTAAAATGTTATTGGTAATGCGAGGACATGACTGAGGTGTAGAGACGACGGAGTGTAAAATTCGATACTGCGCCATTGTGACTGTAACAATAACACGATTACGTGACTAGTATGAGAGTGAGAGAGCTGAGTGTGATGTGGAGAAAGGACGGTACCACGGGGACGAGAACAACAATGGACGAAGGAAGTGTAAGTGCTGTGTGTGATGTGGAGAAAGGCCGGTACGATGGGGACGAGAACAACAATGGACGAAGGAAGTGTAAGGGCTGTGTGTGATGTGGAGAAAGGACGGTACGACGGGGACGAGAACAACAATTAACGAAGGAAGTGTAAGGGTTGTGTGTGATGTGGAGAAAGGACGGTACGACGGGGACGAGAACAACAATGGACGATGGAAGTGTAAGTGCTGTGTGTGATGTGGAGAAAGGATGGTACGACGGGGACGAGAACAACAATGGACCAAGGAAGTGTAAGGGCTGTGTGCGATGTGGAGAAAGGACGGTAAGGCGGGGACGAGAACAACAATGTTCGAAGGAAGTGTATGGGCTGTGTGTGATGTGGAGAAAGGACGATACGACATGAAGAGAACAACAATGGACGAAGGAAGTGTAAGTGCTGTGTGTGATGTGGCGAAAGGACGGTACGACGGGGACGAGAACAACGATGGACGAAGGAAGTGTAAGGGTTGTGTGTGATGTGGAGAAAGGACGGTACGACGGGGACGAGAACAACAATGGACGATGGAAGTGTAAGTGCTGTGTGTGATGTGGAGAAAGGATGGTACGACGGGGACGAGAACAACAATGGACCAAGGAAGTGTAAGGGCTGTGTGCGATGTGGAGAAAGGACGGTAAGGCGGGGACGAGAACAACAATGTTCGAAGGAAGTGTATGGGCTGTGTGTGATGTGGAGAAAGGACGATACGACATGAAGAGAACAACAATGGACGAAGGAAGTGTAAGTGCTGTGTGTGATGTGGCGAAAGGACGGTACGACGGGGACGAGAACAACGATGGACGAAGGTAGTTTAAGGGCTGTGTGTGATGTGGAGAAAGGACGATACGACAGGAAGAGAACAACAGTGGACGAAGGAAGTGCAAACGCTGTGTTGCACACATTAACAAGTTCCCTATGGCAGTTGAAGTCCATACTTAATACAAGATGCACTTGTGTTAGGTGTCAGTAAATCAAGTGTTCGTAGAGTGGTAGCCCTAACATTACCATGTTACTTTCCGCTATGAATAAAGACAAGCCAGATGGGTGAGTCAAATTTTAAATGGGTTGTGAACATTTGCAAAGAGAACGAACATTTTACCGACGTGTTTGTTTGATCTGATAAGGCAACATTTAAATGTAATAGAACTGTCAATCTTCGCAACTGCTGTACTGGACCGATGAAAATCCGCACAATGTGGCAGAGCAAGCAGGTAATATTCCTGGGTTGACAGTGTGGTGCTGTGTGTCTACTAGAGGATTTGTGGGACCATTTTTCTTTCATGGAACGATGGCAGGTAAAAGTTACCATACCATGTTGCAGTTTATATTCCTGTGTTGAAACTGTAGTGCACTTTATATGCTAGACGACTTGTGGGTTTATTATTCTTTGACGGGTCGGTGACAGTTGTAAATTACCATGAATGTTACTACACCATGTTACAGGAAAAATATGAGTGCTAGCTATTCGCCAACTCTACCCAGATGACGATTGCTTTTTCCAGCAGGACGGTGCATGTTCTCATTACAATAGAGACGTACGTTTCCTCCTGAATGAATTATTTGTTGTGAGACGGCTAGCCCGACGAGGAAGTGTTGAGTGTCCACACATATGTCCAGATTTAACGACGTCTGATTTCTGTCTTCAGGGAACTCTGATAGGGATGGATGACATGGAAGACGAGCTATTGTGCCCGCCCGTGGATCCACTCTCATGGCAACACTAGATAATGTTATATGCTCTGTTCTACAGCGTTGCTTACTATGTATTGCGGCTGATGGCAGACATCTTAGATATTAGTAACTGTTATTAACACTCGCACACACGGAATGTTTTCCTTTGAACGTCAAATACAAGCAGTCTCCCATCAGTTTATCTGTTACACATTCAAAGGGCGTAGACATTAATTTGGGACAGCTGGTAGTCCGGACATGACGTTTTATGCCACGTAGGATGAGCTTCGCGATAGTGTTTTCAATAAGTGCGATATTTTGAAAGTTGTACTCTGCCCTAGTCTGCACTGTCATTTCTCTTTGTGTGCAACCAGATAATGCACACTTAAAATAGTTTGTTTTAAAAACGCCTATTACAAACACACTACAACCCAATTCTCGCATGAGATAGACAGCTGCCTTAAGGCTTTTGGTTAACAGGAGTGGATAAAAATATCGCACTTTCTGCAATTATAACTGAACCCACATATATATGGCGAGTTGCTTTCATTGAAAACCATTTCGTAATCAGGGCGAGATGCATTACTGAAACATGATATTAAGTTTAGAATCTGAAAGTCGAAGATGCTATGATAATATATATCCTATACGACTGTTTCACCATCTACCGCGAGACCTAGAATGTTTGTATATGAATACATACAGAAATGCAAAACTGTTTCAAGTAATGATGAAAATTTTGTAATAAATATTCCCTTAAAATCACAGCATTAATAAGTGACTGCGGCTTTGAAAATGCAGTTTACTGATGTTTTACGGTAAAGTGACCTTTATATTGCCACATTTCTCATACTCGAAATATGACACCGTAGTAGAATCAGAGACTCGAAAATAATAAGAAATTAAACTTGTATCCGAATGGAATATATATATATATATATATATATATATATATATATATATATATATATATATATATATATATATATATATATATATATATATTCCATTCGGATACAAGTTTATATATATATATATTCCATTCGGATACAAGGTTTTCTTATTATATATAATATATATTAATATATATAATATATATTATATATTAATATATATATATATCACTATAGTCTCTCAAATATACAAAACAATCATTTTACTCTCAAAATTATAAGAAGACATTCGAGATGCAAGTTCTGACCGACACAAACCTGTTTCAAAAGCGTAATGCGATACAGGCCGCTATTTTATTTAAATAGGTGTTAATGCCGAATTACATTAATATTAACATGGGGGTAGTTATGTTACTTTTGCGTTAACTCTGTATACAATTATTTGTAAAATTGCATGTGCAATTGTTGGAATATTTTTTAACATTTTTTATCTACTTGTCAATAAAATCTCATCTCGCGCATAAATAGATGCATATTTGCACACATATATCTTATTGAACACGTCAGTTTTTCAAATTGTTTATTTTTTGCAGTCTCTTTACGGTTAATTGGCACTTCTGAAATTAATATTTGAAAATTGTCACCTGCATGTGTATATTCTACTGTCTCACACTGATTGGCCAGCGCCCAGTAAAGTTGGTAGCCATTAAGGTGAAGTAATTACACGTCTAAACATTGAAATAAATGTGTCAAGTTAACATGTGTGCATACTTAAATTAGTAATTTTACTTTCTGTTGTTACAATCAGTATAAGTGTAAAAAGTAGCAACTTTATAAATTAGTTATTTTTGCAATAGTTTCACAGTTTGAATCGAGCAACGTACGATAAAATAGTTAAGGTATATGGCAATGTTTATGCTATAGGTATAAAGTAAAAGAATACACAATTACATACAAGTGAATTTTATTAGCAGGATTTTCAAAAGTGCTCTGTCTACTGCGATCAGCCTATATCATTAATGATACACACAAATAACACTACTTCAGTGTCTGTTGTAAACGTGGCATAATACACAATATATGATTCAGTCGGAAGTTAGTAGAATTAAAAATTATTACAGGAAACAATGTATCATCACTTGAATCTGATTGGCGGAAGCCATGCCGCCTTTGCGTTATGTAAAATTTGAGTCATCTTCTCTCGTAGAAATTTTAACTTTGCTTCCCTCTTAATTCAATGGTAATATAATGCATCGCGATCTTTACCTGAACATGACAGCGCAAGTCAACGCAAAGTTCTACGTGTTAGGTTAAATGGAATGGGTGTTTATAGTTCAATCACGTTTGTTTCCCACTTTTCTGAAGCTCTACTGAAGTGGTACTTTCACGATATTCCTCCCCCTCACGCAAAAAAAAAAACCCCTAACTAAGTATAAAAATTACACCACAAGGGCAGCACGCCGCATTCATCCTCCCTCAGTTTAATATTATTTTGCGTGAGAACTATTTCGTAATAAGCGTTACCAACACGGCTATTTTCTCCCTGTTTTCATTCCTTTTAATTACAAATGAAATAAACGATTTATACATTAAATATATGTAACCGTTCAATTAGACCCAAGGTAATACCATTGTCATGTTAACACAAAAGTATGAAACGCTTGTCATTCGTATCGTATTTAGGACACAACCAAACACGTCGTACATAGGGTGAATTTTCAAAGGTTTTTTTTTCGAGAAGTGCGAAGTAACCGTGCGTGCACTGTAGGTGGTTGTCGTGGCCGCAGTGTAGGCAGAGCGGGAGCTGGGAGCTCCATAGGCGGACAATGTTCTCCTGACACGACACACTCTCATTTGTAGATTGACAACGCTCACTGACGGCTGTTGTTCCAGTCAACTAGTACGTCTCCCGCTAGGGAGATTGCCCCAGACGACATTCCCGCACTCCTACCTTAAAGTAAATGAGAAAATCCAATTTGCCAGAGATATCTCTCGAGCAAGGACCGTTCCGAAAATTGCGGGAAATAAAATAAAATGTCGTGATTAAGAACAATACCGGGTAGTTGGTTGCGGGCCCGGAAGGCAATTTCAGAAGGTGGGGCAAACATTTTAGAATGGTAGGAGAGGAAGGAAATTGGAGATTGACTTGTCCGCCACAGATGGTTCAAAGACGTCATGAGAATAAGGAAAAGGGAAACTCGAGGGGTAGAAAAACGAAGGAAAAAAGAGGAAAAGGTTTTTTTTTGTCCTTCTGTATTTTGTGTTGCTCTCTCAGATCTCTTTACTGCGTGATCGAAATACAACTTCAAATACTTGCCCGAAAACCAAAAATTATTTGTCAAGGCTCACACAACTACAATCTCTATAGATGGCTTGGATGTAATTTCCTGCAGTAAGTTTTCTTAAATGTGTTTCGGTACACAGATTAAATTTTTATTTTTTTTACGGAGCACATATATAAAAAGGTGCAAAAACCACACTTAAGTATATTTAGGAATATTTTTAAAACGGACATGGATAAATATTTATTAATATATTATGGAATATAAAGTTGTTAGGACGAACATTTACTGCTCTACCATGCTAGTAATTTTCGACAACTTAACCAAATAATTCTGCAGTGGGAAAGTGACAGAATGACGCATTGTATATGCAGACAACTTGCGTTTTTCTTTACACAGAAGACTTGAATGCGACAATGTATTGCAGAAAGATAAGTATAGTCTCGGTTTAGTTAGTAAAGTAATTAGACTTTTTCAATATGCAACTCTTTTGGACGTTCCCTAAAGTTTTTTTATATTACAGTGGGAATTTTTTGAAGTGTTTGATTTCGATTCTAGATGTTAAGTTTATTCTTTTTGGAAGCCATGATATGTAACGATATTGTTAATTTTTTATTTTAGTTGTAATTGCATAGAGTGTTCCTGATAATTGTGAGTTTCTCCCAATAGCTCTCGTAATGAAACTGCTAAGGTAAGAGGCCGGAGATATACCTGAGATATGAAAGTAAATTAATGAAAACAATTTTACAATGTTATGTCAAATGAGTTGCATTTAATGACTGTAACAGGTCAACTAAAAAAGAGATAATATTAAAAAAAATTATTGTCAATCGCTAGCTTTCTTACTTAGACAAGCACTGTCATATATAGAAGAAACTGGCGCTTTATAAAATAATTCTATTTCACCGAGAGCTTTAGTTGTATAGCAAAACAAATCTCATTGACACTGCTATGAGAGATACACACACAGGTCCATTGTTTGAGATGCCTCTCAGTTACTGAAACGGAAGGTGTCAAGGACTGGGGCAACTCTGTATAGACATTGCGGAAATGTGACTACATGCATCAGCAACTAACTAATGCCATTCAATCAGTGCGATATTGTTGTACAGTTACTACTGATGTAAAAAATATTTTTTTCCTAGGGCAACACACAGCTCAAAAAGTTTTGTCGAGGTACGTAGCAATGATCCTCCTTCATTACTGTCATCAGCAGAGGTACATCTTACAGTAGACTGTCTATTGTCATTGGATAAAGTGCAGTTCTTCTTTACAAAATACCAACTACTCGACAGTGTGCAGGTGAATATAAAATATCTTAAAGTTCTGCAAGAGAGCATTATTTTGTAAACGTAAGAACAGTACAAAAACAGTATCAAACGTTTTTTGAAGAGACACCAAGATATTACGGAAAATGTTGGCCAAAATCTAAAAAACGTAAGAAGTACTGTTACAGAAGCACTTGTTCCAGGATGTCAAATGTTATTTTGTATGGTGAAATATTTGTCACGTTTTTGGTGATCCGAAATTGGTTTCAATAAGGGCGATAATAAGTATTTAACCTCTTATCAAAGTATTGATTGGAATTGATTAGAAGGGGCTTATTAACGTCCCCGGTGTTGTGCCTGAAGGATTATCAGAAAACGGCTTAGAAACTTACTAATGACCTAACTTAAACTAACACCCATACTTTACCTGGGATTTGAACCCAGATACTCCGCAACCCAGACCAGCTGCGCACTAACCGACTGCGCCACGGGAGGCTGGCCTTATCAAATGAGATACAGGCGACTATAAGTGCATGCGGTTGGATTAATGGAGAAGAAAATGTAACATTGTAATTACAGGTAATACAGCTGGCCAATTAGTCCGACCTTGAGGAAATCTCACGTAAAGTTGTTGGGCGTGAGTCTGAGAGTTTTGGTACTGGCAAACTGGAATCAAGCTGTATGTGCAAGGCAACATTGTATGGATATATTAACAACGTTATCATCATATTGTTAGCAGAAATGGGGTTTGACCCCCGTTCCCCTTTAAATTTGTAGATGCTAATGAAACCGCAAATAACATTTCATCTGTCTAATTATTTTCCCATCAAATCGAATACATTTGGTAACACTGTAACCGTACGCTGCACATCTTATGCAGCCAAAGAATGTTGCAGTTTCCCAATCTTTAAAAGTACATTGGGAAGTAAATGTTACAAAGTGGCGCCTACAGTATAATGGAGGTAAAATCCGTAAAGGGAATTTTACCCCTCTACTTAATGAAGCCATAGGATGCATAACTCCAGAAAACACCAAGAATAGTTTTTAAGCATATGGCTAAGAGCCATTTGATGTGGAGAAAGTTAAGTTGAAAATTAGTGTTCCATTCAAACAATTAAAGACCTACTTAAATGTAATATCAAAGCCAAGAAATTTATTTTTTAAATTATGTAGAGGCTGCAGTGCCTAATGAAAAAATGTAAAATATCGATACAAATTTAAAGGATGTCTTACGACTGTTACATAAAAAGACAAAACGCTATTAAAGTTTTGGCAAGCTCTTAGGTTTAGAATTTTTACTTCAAACAGTAACATAATTCATAAGCGAGATTAATCATGCTCCAGTTTCTGCGAATTTATGTGTTTACATACGAGTAACCATAAAAATCAGACTAAAAGCATGAACCTACCACAAGACAATTAGAACCATACTGAATCACATTCATCTAAGGCTATGCTTGAAATGTTTATGAGGCAAACTGAACACCTCTTTCCAAACAGAAGAAAGTCAATTCTCTTCGAAAATGCTTAAACGATGTGGTGTTTGTTCTATTCAACGAATATACTACGCCTACGTCAGGACTTATTAAAAAAATACATATACCCGAAATGGGAGCTGTTAAACTCATGTAATACCAATCTAACCCAAAATGTACCTACCAACGATAATATTTCATTTGTACCTGTGCACTATTTGGCCACAGAAATCAAAAACTAAGAAAAGGCGTTGTAAAGAAAATATTCCATCCGTTATAACTTCTGAAGCTTGGAAATAATTTTCTTCAAAGAAAGAGGCTGCCGAAAAGAAGACATTGGATGTAAAACGAAAGAACAAGGAATAACAAAGGAAATAACGAAAACAATGCAAGAGGTTTCTTTAAGAAAACTAATCTCATGGACTTTTAAGCAGTTGCAGTTCAACAGAGTTGGATGAGCCACATCTGTTCAACAATGAAGATTGTTCAGTTTACGTTGCAAACTAAGATGACGAACAAGAGTTCTGTGAACTCAGCACACCAAAGATAAAAATAGGAGACTATATTCTGGTCCAGTTTCGTGAAGGAAAGAGGCAAGTAGCTTCCATCGATATGTTTGTATTGTTTAGGACAATCACCTCAGTGGAACCCCCCATTAATCTTGCGGTTAAATATGGCTGGAAATGGTCGCTATCTGTTTGGATGGGGCACACGTATTTATACAATGTTCGCTCAGCGTAATATGCCTACGAAAATGTATTACCACGGAAATGTTATGAGTTTACTAAGTGCCTCTCAGACTATGACGCCACTAAATCAGAAAATGTCAGAACATATCTTAGATGCA
Source organism: Dryococelus australis (assembly GCA_029891345.1). Classification (NCBI taxonomy): domain Eukaryota; kingdom Metazoa; phylum Arthropoda; class Insecta; order Phasmatodea; family Phasmatidae; genus Dryococelus; species Dryococelus australis. The sequence continues at coordinate 231,060,181 of CM056993.1, forward strand.
AATTTTAACATACAAATATATTTGGTTGATAGTTGATAGCAAGTTGGGAAACATAATATTAATAAGTGGTTTGCATATTTCTGTTGCGTGAATGTTGTACAACCAAAATTTTAATTAAAATTGTTGATCAAACGTTTTGAAATTCAACAATGCCCCTTTCTTGTAATTTACAAACTACAAGTGTTTCTCAAGACATCAGATCCTATCTCTTTTAAATATGTTCAGTTGGTTATATGTTGTGTCAATGTTGGGAATACAAAAGTTTGTAATTAGTACGTATTTTTATGTTGGGTCAAAGGCGCTTAACTAATATTAATTAACAATATACGTTACTAAATTTATTGTGAAACACAACAATAATTTCTTATGTTTTCTTAAAAGCCGGATTTTTTTAACACACAAACCATACACAAATTAAAATTTGTTGGTCATATGTTGGTTACATTTTGGAAAACATGCTGTCGGCATTTGGCATGTATACTTCTGTTTGGCCAACATTATACAACCATTGCATTGCCACTAATACAAGAAAAAATTGTTATATATAAATTTTAATTTTAGCAACATTTAAATCAATTCCAAATACAATTTCTCTATAAAATTAATTTTATTGCTTATATGTCGAAACAAGATGAGAACATAACAGTTGGTGAAGGGGACTTATAATTTGGACCAACATTGTGCTACAAACATAATGCAAACATAGGAAATGGTTGATATATTTTTAATAAAAAGTCAATATAATTCATTAGTAGTATGATAATGCCGATTGACGGCCAAGGGAATCGGGGATTGGAGCTAGGCCCGGGGGAGCCACCATCTTGTTACGTCACCCGGCCGTCATCTTGGATGTCATTGATATTTCATTCCGACCCGTGTGTCCCTTGACATAGACCTTGACCTTGACCCGAGGACATTTGACATCAAAAACCACTAAAAAAAACCTTAAAAATTCTCAAAAAAATTACAAAGAATTCAAAAAATTCTAAAAAAAAAATCCGAAAAAATTAAACCTTAAAATTATTAATTTAAAAAAAAAATGATTAAAAGGATCCTCAGAATGATCCATTTTCCAGAAATGCTTACAGCGATCAGCAGCTCCGGTGACTTAGATCAGTGACTCCGAGCCAGGCGACCAGGATAAGGAACAGTGACCTTTGACCTTGACCTTTGATATTTGACCTCGAAAATTCAAAAATCGAAAAATAATTTAAAAATCTCAAAAATGCCATACAATATAAAATAATTACTAAAACTATTAAATAATCATTACAAATAAATGATTAAAAATTAAAAAATTATTAAATTCTTACAACATTTTGTTGAAATTTCATTTCCGAAGGTCCGACTAGCACAATTCTCTGCAGGCGACTGACTTCCTCGCACTCACTCCCCTCACCTATAATCATTCCACAATCTTGATTTTTTCGTTCGTCACTCGTTTAAATGCTACTGGTGGCAGCCATACTTGTTTATATGTTACTGGAGGCCGCCACATGTGTTTTTCATTTGCCATTTGTTTATACATTACAGGAGGCAAACCTCCGTAGGCGACCACAATCTTGATAGTCATCACACATTCGCCATATTGAAAGCCAATGACCATGACCTTGACCCAATGCCCTTGAATGACCTTGAAAAAAATTAGAGAAAAATGCAAAAAAAGTCAGCAATCACAATACATTACAGACTACTACCTCCATGTTAGATGCAAACTACCTCGACCTTGACCCAATTACCTTACATGACCTTGAATGACATTGAAAATAAAAACTCGAGAAAAATACATAAAAGCCAACAAGCACAATACATTACAGAATACAACCACCATATTACATGCAGACTGCCTTGATCTTAACATCATGACCTTGAATGATCTAAAATCAAAAACTCAAGAAAAAACTACGTGAAGAGGCGGAATCTAGTCGAGGCGATCCACCTTCCACTCAGCTGCTGTCAAACTAAACCTCTCCATTTACGTCCCTACTGCTTATAATATACGTGTGCAAGCTTTATGGCATCATATTGACTTTGAACCTATCTTACTGCACCATTGATACATTTTGCAGACACCGACCTGCCAATCACTAAGTTACCACATGATTGCAGCTAACCTATCACATACGAGCATTGAGACATCACACACAGGTAGGTATGTAGGCTTTAGATGCTAGTTCCTTGCCACATTAACGTCTAGTTATATCTTCAACAGCTTCTTCCAGAAAAGTTCTTCGCGCATCTATAAATCATGGTCACACTTAAATGTAGCCATCTGACTCCTATTGTCGGACCGACCCGTCACAATACTGACCCCATTGGCCCCATCGACCCAATTGACACCATCGACCCCATCGAACCCATCGATCCAATGACCCCATTGACCCCATTGACCTCATTGACTCCATCGACATCATCGACCTCATACCCATTGACACCACTGACCCATAATGGCCTTCGATTGTAGTGCTAATTGCGATGCTGCCGTGCTGTTTTGCTAATTGCAGTCCTGCGGTGCTAATTGCTGTACTAATTATTGCGCTGCGGGGCTGATTGAGGTGCTGCAGTGCTAATAAATTGTGGTGCTGCATTGCTAATTGCGGTGCTGATTGTGGTGCTGATTGTGGTGCTGATTTTCATTGTGTTGCTTAGTGCGATGGTAAGTGTGGTGTGTGTGCGTATATATCAAGTAAAAAAAAAAGCATGTATTTAAAAGTAAAATTAAATAGCCTACCTCCAAAGCTGAAATGAAAACATTTTATTTAACAATCCCGCTTTAAAAAAGTATATCCAGGTCCCTCGGTATATTTAATTGCTTCCTGAGTAAACTCTTATCACACTTGCAATAAAAGTGGCCAGAACTACAGCCGGCTCTCACCATGCTTTGCCATTGGTCGATGAGCAGCATGGACTTTGTACTGAACAATGCCGTACCACGACAGGCCACCACCATACTTCCCAATTGGCCGTAGTCGCGTGAAAATGACTCTTCGTACGGACCGCCCTCTCATGACGAATTGCATTTTTTTGAACAGAGTTTGAAACCGGAGCTCGGAATCATCACTGATGACAACCAGTTAGCGATGATGCAGGTACACGGCTCCATGTCCGTCGTGTTTAAAGGCTCGGTCTGGCAGCACTCTGAGGAAACCCACATATTCGTTAGTTCTAGAAGAAAACACGCATGTTCTATCATGACAATATGTTATTTACATATGCTCGTAGGCATATATATATATATATATATATATATATATATATAATTTTTATGTTTTCATATTTATATTAACATATATATATTGACACTTTTAATAAGTACATATTTAGATATATTAATTCGTATTAGTTTTATTTACCATATTTATGGTTATGTAATTATATACACATTAAAATTAATTTTATATTTCCCATATTTATATGCAGTACATACATATAGATATACATAGAGATATTTAAATTAATTTAATATTCCCATATTTATATGTACATACTTATATATAAACATTAAATTTAATTTTATGTTCTCATATTTTGTGTACATACTGAGTATAGATATTTAAATTAATTGTATGTCCCCATATTTATATGCACATACTCATATGTAGATATTAAATTAAATATTTACATAGTTATATGCACATAACTATGTATATAAATTAAATTGAAAATAATTGTATATTTATATACTTATATACATATACCTACATATAAATCAAATTAAAAATAATCTTATAATTACGTAGTTATATACCTATATTTAAATTAAATATAATTTTATATTTACATTATTATATACCTATACCTATTCATATGAATAAAATTGAAAATAATTTTACATTTTCATAGTTATATACATTTACCTATATGTATAAATGAAATTGGAAATAATTTTATATTTATATAGTTATATACCTATTTCTCTACAGATAAATTAAATTTATAATAATTTTATATTTACATAGTTAAGTATATGTTCATAACTATAAATAAGTTATTTATATTCCTATATTATATAAATACATAATTATGCATAGTTCCATTATATATGATAGTACCTGCATGTTTCCTTCCAGGGCGAACGAATATGTGCTACCAGACCGAGAAGATGAATTGCGCAATATGAAGGGCTGCCTTTGACCTCGATGAACATGGAGACTTGAACCTGCATCACTGTAAACTGGTTGTCGGAAATTATGATTCTGAGATCCGGTTTTCACCTATGTTCAAAAAATGCAAGTCGTCATGAGAGGGCGGTCCGTACGAAGAGTCCTTTTCACGCGACTACGACCAATTGGGAAGCATGGTGGTGGCCTGTCGTGGTGCGGCATTATTCAGTACAAAGTCCATGGTGCGCATCGTCCAATGTCAAAGCATTGTGGGAGTCTGCTGTAGTTCTCGGCACTTTTATTGCAATCAGTGAATACAGTTTAATCAGGAAGCGATTAAATATACCAAAGGACCTGTGTATAGTTATATATTTAAAACCAAGATTATTAAATAAAATGTTTGTATTTCAGCTTTTGGTGGTAGGACTATTTAAATTTATTTTAAAATACATGGACGTTTTTTACTTGACACCTACACACACACGCCAAACTTTCCATTGCACTAAGCACTACAATCACAATCAGCAACACAATCAGTGCTACAATCAGCACCACAGAACAACAATTAGCACCATAATTATCACTGCAGCACCACAATTAGCACTGCAATCAGCACCGCAGCACAGCAATTAGCTCTACAATCAGCTACGCAGCACAGAAATTAGCACCAAAATTAGCACTTCAATCAGCACCGCAGCACCACAATTAGCAATGTAATCAGGGGCCATTATGGGTCAATGGCTTCAATGGGTCTGGGGTCGTTGGGGTCGATGGAGTCGATGGGATCGATGGGGTCGATGGAGTTGATGGTGTCGATGGGGTTTATGGGGTTATTAGAGTCTGTCTTGTGAGGAGTCGGTCCGACAACAGGAGTCAGTTGTCTACTTTAAGTGTGACCATTATTTATAGGTGAGCGAAGAATGTGTCTGGAAGAAACTGTTGAAGATATAACTGGATGCTAATGTGATCAAGGAACTAGCATTTAAAGCCTGCCTTCCTGCCTGTGTGTGATGTCTCAATGCTCGCATGTGATTGGTTTGTTGAAATCATGTGGTGACTTGGTGATTGGCAGGTCGGTGTCTGCACAATGTATTAATGGTGCAGTACGATTGGTTCGAAGTAAATATGATGCCATAAAGCTTGCACACTTGTATATTATAAGCAGTAGTGAGGTAATCCGAGAGGTTTTGTTTGACAGCAGCTGAGTGGAATGTGGATCGTCTCGACTAGCTTCTGCCTCTTCACATAGATTTTTTCTAGAGTTTTTGTTTTTAGGACATTCAAGGTCTGGATGTTAAGGTCAAGGCAGTCTACTTCCAATGTGGTGGTGGTAGTATGTGATGTATTAAGCTTCTTCACTCATGTATTTGTCTAAGTTTTTTATTTTCAAGGTAATTCAAGGTCATGGGGTCAAGGTCGAAGTAGTCTGCATCTAATATGGCGATGATAGTCTGTAATGTATTATGCTTGTTGAGTTTTATGTATTATTGATCGAGTTTTATATTCTCAAGGTCATTCAAGGTCATGAGGTCAAGGTCGAGGTAGTCTGCATCTGATATTGTGGTAGTACTCTGTTGTGTGTTATGCTTGTTGACTTTTATGTATAATTTCTCGAGTATTTTATTTTCAAGTTCATGGTGTCAACATCGAGGTAGTCTGCATCTGACATGGTAGTAGCCTGTAATGTATTGTGCTTGTTGGATTTTATGTATGTTTTCTCGAGTTTTATTTTCAAGGTCATTCAATGTCATGAGTTCAATATCGGAGATTCTACATATAACATAACAGCAGTAGTCTGTAATGTATTGTAGTTACTAGCGCTTATGCATTTTTCTCGAATTTTTATTTTCAAGGTCATTCAAGGTCATTGGGTCAAGTTCTAGGTAGTCTGACTCTAACATGGTGGTATTAATCTGTAATGTATTGTGATTGCTGACTTTTATGGATTTTTCCTCGAGTTTTGGTTTTCTAGGTCATTCAAGGTCATAGGGTCGAGGTCATAACTACCAATATTGTGGTCGCCTACCAAGATGTTTGCCTCCAGTAATGTATAAACAAATGGCAAACGAAAAACACATATGGCGGCCTCCAGTAACATATAAACAAAGATCACTGCCTCCAGTAGCATGTAAACAAATTACTAACGAAAAAATCAAAATGGCAGAATAAGTATAGGTGAGGGGAGCGGGTGCGAGGGAGTCAGTCATATGATGAGCATTGTGCTGGGGGGACCTTGGAAAATGTAAGTGAAAAAAAATAATTTTTTAAATTTTTTATGATTTATTTTTAATAATTAGTTAACAAATTAAAAACTTTTATTTTTGGGCATGTTTTGTGATTTTTTTGTGATTATTTTTTGGAATTTTTGTATGTTCCAGGTCAAAGGTTAAGTCAAAGTTCAATGGTCCTAATCCTGGTCACCTGGCTAGGAATCATTAATCCCAGTCACCGGAGCTGCTGATCCCAATCAGCATTTCTGGAAATAATGGGTCATTTCTGAGGGACCTTTTAATAATTTTTAAAATAATTTAAAAACAATTTTTAATAATAAATTTTTTCGGCATTATTTTCGAATTCTTTAGAATTTGTTAAAATTTTTTGAGGATATTTTGGAATTTTTAAGTTTTTAAAATGGTTTTTGAGGTCAAAGATCCTCGGGGTCAAGGTCAAAGGTCACTCTGGTCGCTGGTGAAAGGTCTATGACATCCAATATGGTGACCGGGAGACGTAACAAGATGGCTTTTCCCCTGGCTCCGGCTCCGATCCCAGATCCCCTTGGCCGTCAATCTGCATAACCATACTACTTTAATTCATTTGTGATATCGACGAGAGGCTGTGAATGTGATCTCAAGTTACTTGCAAAAAACTCATGTATCCCCGATATCATTTTTACCGTCGCCATGAGACAGCACACAGACGGTTTGCTCGCTCGGTGACCAGTACGGTGTGTGTCATAGACGCCTATCATTAGATACGGGGTCTGTTGTGATGGCGGGAATACAAGCACTGGGGAACTAAGTAGTGTGGCCTGCCGATGCTTACATTCGGCCTGTGGATGCCGAACGGGACAGACGAGTTGGCGGTGTGTCCGCAGTAATCACGGTCGTCCATTCGCTTATGTGTGTATATTTCTGTGCGGTCAGCGCTATGCGGGTGCCAGAACGGAGAAGGCGCGGCGCGCTTGCAGCCGTTGAAGTAGCACACGACAACTGCTCTCTACGGCGATAGAGGCCTGCCGTCGAGTCAGCAGTGCTGCTGGCCTGCCGACCTGGAAAGAGTGGTAAGTGGTTGGACGGCCTACGTTTTGACACAGAATAAGGTAGAATACAGAGTAAAACTCAAGAGACTCAAGGATACAGAAGTGAAACATACGTGCATGGTAAGTTTTGGTGCCTCGTGCGCAATCTCAAAGATACTGTGTTATGTTTTTTTTTTTTTTTGTAATTGAGTGACTTTGCGATAGAGTGATTTTGTGATTGAGAGGACATTTTGATTTGAGTAACATTGTGCTTTATGTGTCCTAGTGATTGAGTGACTTCGTGTAACACTTTGTTGCTTTATATTTCAAGTGTGAGTGAATACCCAAACTGCGACAATGAATGAAACTGAGTGGTGCACTCGTTTCACTGAAGAGCCTACCAAATGGCACGGCAGTAAACCGGACAGACACACTGAGATAGTTAAACTAGCCTCAACAATCTCAAAGGTAAGAGCAATTTATTCATTGAATATTTTAATGGGCAGTGAAACTGACTGGACATAAGTCAAGAAACCTAGCAAAGCGATCCTTGATTGGATGACATTGGCTTACTCATGAATTCATGAACAGCCTGCTGAGGAAATCTGCAAAATAATATATGAGTACTATGAAGAAAATACGGAACATGCAGCAGGCCTGGGAATCGGAGGAGCTCTGGGCGACATGGGAGAGTTCTCGGCCGAAGCGGACACCCTCTTTGGTAGACTACTAGATTATTTCACTTTGGAAAAAAAAAAAGAAAGTAAATAAGGAGAATGCAAATTACATACTTCCAATAGTTATCTAGCTTAAGTCTTACTACGGCAGGATGATATAAAGGAATGCTTTTCTTCTTGGTTATGACAAATGATTGGAGTAGTGTGAAACGAATGCAATTAAGAAGCTTGCACAAGAGGTAAATCCACCTTAAAAAACTATCCTGGCATATCCAGAAAAGGACACTCAATCAATCAAAGAGACAAAGAAGACGATCCAAGAGAAGGTAAATCCTGTTGAAGAAGGATGGAAAGTGAACTTTAGAAGAGTACATGGTGGAGGTGTTCTCATCAAAGCAGGTGATAAAGCCATCATATATAAAATCAAGACAAGCAACAAACTGAAAAATTTGGGACTTCGACTTGACGAACCATCCTGCCTGTGCTAATTGTTTAAAGGATAATAAAGACCATAACCACTGAGTTGATTCGAAAAAGTGTCCACATTATGAACGAGTATTTACTGCAGAGCTGGAAAGGATCGATTATGGCAAAGCATGAATCAGCTAAGATCTAAAATTACTATTGTGCAGATAAACCTGCATAGATTTGCAGTGGCTACAATGGAAATAGCGATCGTGGCTAAAGAAAGAGACATTGGCATAGGCCTGATGCAAGAGCCATACGTCCTACATGGGAAGATAATTGGGTTATCTGGGACAGTTCTCTCAATAAGTGACAGTCCAATGGCAGCTATTTGGAATAAATCTGAAACTCTAAGTACTATGACTATGGATACGATGTCAAACAGCCATTATGTCTGTATTCAAAATAGAATGGGAAAACAGAAAGTCTACTTGGCCAGTTCCTACTTCCAGTACTCGGATGAAATTCCAGAGAAGTGGGACGAAATTATAAGAGTTCTTGGAAGGGAATGACTTGTAATAGGAGTTGATGTGAATGCCAAGTCGGAAATGTGGCACTTGCCTGTGACAGATAAAAAAGGCGTGGCACTCAATCACTATTTATTGGCGAACGATCTCCATGTCGTGAACATACCAGGGACACTTCCAACATGTGTGTCTCTCGCTCATGGTACTGAATCCTACCTGGATGTGACGGTTGTAACTAAAAAGGCAGCCAGACTGGTTAAAAATTGGATTGTCATGGAAGACACGACCAGTGATCATAGGCTAATTATTTATGAACTGAAAATAACAACATGACAACATGCTTAAGATATAATTGGCCGAACAAGATTTATTCACTTAGTGGCACACTGGAAGAGGTTCGACGAAGTGCTGATGAATAAACAGTATCACGAAGAACACTTGAATATCCAAACCAATGTGCAAATGCAATTACAAAGCTGATCCAGGATGTGTGCAAGGAAACATTGAGAATATCAGAACCTGACATTCCACTAAATCGATGGTGGGATGATGAACTGGAAAGTATGAGAAAGCAGGTTCGAAGACTTCGGAGGAAACTGAAACTGCAAAGAGATCCTCAATAAAGAGTAGAAGTGCTGGAAGAATATAAAGTCCAACGAAAGAACTATGCGATATTGTTGAAAGATAAGAAACGGACATCCTGGGGAAGCTATGTAACAGAAAAAGGAAATGAAGACCCATGGGGGCTCGTATACAAGATCCTTGGAAACAAGTTCAAGCATAACCAAGTGAAGAAAAGCCTTAAAATCCAGAACAGGATCATTATCGATCAGCAGGAGAATGTGGGAGAACTTGTAAAAGCACTCCTGCCAGAGGATAGTGTGAAAGATGAAGAAAAAGTTCATCAAAATAATAGACAGAAGATGCCTGTGTTGCCAGACACTCCTCCCATCACTGAATTCACTATGAAAGGATTGGATAAAGTTATTAAGTAGTTAAAAAACAAGACAGTTCTAGAAAATGGTGAATCACTGCTGAAATAATGAGGAGAGATTACCTCGGATTAAAATTTATCTCTTACAGTTAATGAATAACTGCCTACAAAATGGCTGTTTTCCTAACATTTGGAAACAAGGAATATTGAGAATTCTCTATAAGAGAGGCAATAAAGATCCAACATTAGCTAAGTCATACAGTCCTTTAACCCTGTTGCCAATCATGGGGAAAATGTTAGAAAAACTCGTCAATATGAGATTGATATGCTTCCTTGAAGCTACACAAGGGTTCCATGAAAACCAATCAGGATTTAGAAAATGAGGAGGTACCGAGAAGACAGTCATGGATATGGTTGAAAAAGTGACCTCAAGCAGACACCTATTTATTTGGAATTTTCCTGGATATCAGTGGTCCATTCGACAATGTGTGGTGGCCAGAGGTACTCTGGTAACGCATCATTATGGGGACTTAGGTTCAGGACCATGATGACACTGTACAAGAGTGTATTCCTAGGACTCGCCTTTTATGGATCTGGTGTGTGGTATAGGAAAGCAAGACTGGTACATACTCAGAGATTATTGCTAAAGACACAAAGAGCTGCATTACAAGCCATAACGAAGGTTTACAAGACATTATCAACTGAAGCACTACAGGTGATCGCTGAAGCAATCCCACTGGATTTGCTTGTAGGAGAACGAGGACAGCTAACACAAGAAACTCAAGGAAGATCTGCAACGAAGATCACGAAGAAAGAAGCCAGAAGAGTTACACTATCCCTCTGGCAGGAAAGGTGGGACAATTCGGAGAAGGACAGAGTTACTTACATGATATTTCCAAACATAATGGAAAGATATAGCCAGCACTGGACTGTTACAGATCATCATCTCTCACAGTTACTAACTGGACATGAAACTATAATACAAAATTACATGGAGTTTATTTAGTTGACTCTCCCTTCTGCCGAATCTGTCAGGTAGAAGATACTGCCGAACATGTACTTAGAAAAGTCCAAGAACAGAAGATATAAGAATTGAACTTTGTAGGAAGCTTGAAATAAAAGAAAATGAAATAGATCTTAGAAATATCATGGCAAATAGAAAAAACTGCCAAGATAATGGAAGAGTTTGCAAGAAAGATAAGCAATCATCTGGAAGAATTCGAAGAATGGATTCAAGAAAATCTACACGAGTTCGTAAATGATCCTCTTCCATAGATAGATAGAGGTTTCCAATAACTGATTAAAGAAAAAAAAATTGTCATACAGGAAGTGAAAATGTAAAACCGATACAAAAACATTGTGGTGAGAGCGGCCCCACCACATAGCTTGGGTGTTGCCAATGCACATAGACTGGAACTTAGAAAGGAAACATCAGAAGGCGACTGATGAGTTGGGCGGCAATGCCTCCCACTCGGAAAAAAAACCTAAAATATATACTGAAGATCAAAGCAACGAAAAAAGGACATGAGAAATCGGAATAGCAATGACCAAGTCAAGTGAATAGGAAACGAATCAGGACGCTGAAGACTTAGGCAATGTGTAAGGAGAAAGAGTAATAGTATGACAAGGTTCCAGTATAAAGTACTGGTCTATGGGGGGGGGGGGGGGAGGAATCGAAAAGGAGTCCAATGGTCACCCTCTCCGCTGCAGTTCCAAAACTGATGGCTGGAATTGAAATATATATAATTTAAGTAGTAGTAGTTTAGTGTCACAATGTAGGCACACATAAACATCAACAGAATAGAATGTCAAGAAACTGACCCCCAAGCTGCTAGGGGAGACAGGGTGGAATGCAGGAAAACCACGCCACTCTCACCTTCCAGGCAAATTGGTGTACATAGTTGTAACATTATATAAAATTGTAATCCATAATAGCTGTAATGAGAAAATAAAGTATCAAAATAAAAGAAAACAAATAAGGAACAACCCATACCCTGTATTAACCAGAAAGGGCACAGGTACGGGGGTGATAACAAAATTGCGTGACCAGCCTTGGCTGGCCATGGAAAAAAAAGTAGTGCGGCCGAGTGCTATTTACAGAACAGAGCCGATACACAGTGGTCTATATTCACTCTTCATAGTGCCAAAAATTCGTCCTGACTCTCCTAATTGCAATACCTACTTCATATTTGACACACTTATACATCATGTGAATAAAAAACCCACTGAATTGACAATTTTGATTAAATTCTAAAAGGGTTGGAATTTGTGGGGAAGGGGGTGGGATTTGATAATAACATAGGTGATTTTCGTGAAATTTGTCTCTCTTCATGGAAGGACATAAAAAAAAATGGTATCATCTAGTAACCGATAAAAAAAGAATACAGGATCTCCAGAAAACCCTTCAGAGTTGTGGGTTACACGATGTGCACCGCAAGAATTCATCAATAGGGTCCCCTTTTTTCGAATTATATTTTACTTTCTATATTTATTATTTAATATATTATTTTACAATTTATTTTTTTGTGTGTATACTAAATAAACCAGCTATAAATATTACATTTAATATAATATATATATTTGTTTTGACATATGATGTACATATTAATTATTTTTACATAAATAATTTAAATCTAAATTCGTATTTATATGAGGGACATTTAAAAATTTTAAACTTTGAATTCAACTGCTTATGATAATGCATTGACATTTAATCATATTTTATTGAGTGAAATAATAATTGTGATACAAACATTAAAGTACTAGGCCTATAAAAAGAGAAAAACATCTACACGATAATTAAAAAACTGTACCAGACGATGAGTCCTCACCGCTGTCTTCCAGGTCATTTTTGTCGTCATATTTATTGTCAACTACGGATTCATCGGAAATGAGTAAATATCTAAGTCGCTTCTAATTTCAGGGTGAAGTTCCCGAACAATCTTTGTCGGTAATTTGCGCACAGATGAAATTACTGGATCTGATGATAATAAAAGCCAACAAAACAAATCACTGACATTTAAACTACTACTTGATTTCCGGCAGAAGAACTCTCAGTTATTTCTGACATCTTTATTTCTTGCTTCCTGAGCATCTTCAGACAACTGGCTCATTGGCAAAATACAATGTTTCACGATAACTACACTATGCTCTAACACTTTATCCAAAGTCGATGTTAACTCACACCAACTGTGCAGTTTCTTATAGTACAACAAAGTTCTTTTACAATAAGAATCAAATTTGTCAATACTGACCTCGTGATTACTAGCGAGAACCAATAATATGACAGAAAACCTTTTCATGAATTTCTGGTCAATCCCTGTTGCTTTGGATGGTGTAGCTGGATCACAAACAAAACTTCGTTCAGAGTTTCCGTCAGTCGTGGAGCCAAATCCTTGTCTTGGGCAATCGGGATTAATGTGCATTAATAGCTTTAACTCATGTAAAACAACCTCCTTGCGCTGATGGACTTCGGGATCATTTTTGTCGCCACGTCTTTTTGATTCAGAACCTGCATAAAATGTCAAGTCGGAGAAATATTGCACCCACAAAAGTCGTAATACCCTATAACACTATTTAAACACTCACCTAATCTGTAGGAAATCTCGAAAGTGAATTATAAAAATCTGATGTAGTTATGCAGCGGTGATATCTCATATTTAATGGCGTCTTCGTTTATGGGCTTTGAAACTGTCCACGAAGAAGAGTCTTTCGCAGTCTGCTTACAAATCGGACACTGCAATGTACAGGTGTCAGTCAAGGCACAGAGAACATTACCATCAATCATTGTCAGTAGCATATTATGTTTTATTTGTAATCCTTCTCTCTTGAAATAACATGAATTGTTAATTTGTTTTTGATGTAATTCTCTTCTTCTTTAGTAAACTTTTCTTGACTCTTTAACGAACTGGGTCCATATGGGCCGACAAAAACGCGTGGAGCTCGGTCGAGGATTATTCCACACATCACTATCTTTCCCTTTCAAGATCAGTGGGACTAAATAACTAAGAAAAATACTTTCTTCACTAGCCTCTGTATTCTCTTTCCAAACCTGCCTGTATGGAGATTGCCCAGATGAGCCATCGAAACCCCATTTACAAAGCAATGTAAATTCACCTTCAAGTTGGTAGTCCAATGTTTGTAATATTCGTATCAGTGTATGATCAATTAATTTTGCAATGGAACCTCACAACCAATTTCTGAGCACTAATTATTGCCTGGATAGTATAGTTTCTTCGCTTCGACCAAATTCGAATAGGTGGGGTAAATATCAGCATTTCGCATCTTTGACGACAGTCTTATTAAATTGTATGATTGCTTCGACAATCTGTCTTCAATTAGTAGAGACAATGTGCTTCTTCGGGAGAGTAAGGAACACATGCTTTTTCATGTGTTGCTGTCGGTAATTTCCGAAGTAAATTTTTTGAAGATGTTGGTGTAGGTACTGCCAGCTACAACTTTTACTGCAGACACTCCAGCTTTGTTGCCTTTACCTCTTAGGCGATAAGAGAGAATTCTGTCTGCTTCAGGAGTAGTAGAAACGTCGGATGCACGTTTTATGATCCTTTTTTTGGTCCGCTCGCTCGCCTCACTGTACCATATTTGTGGCCGACCACGTTTTTTGGGTGTTTCTTTTTTTTTGCTTCACTCTGTCCAGGGATTGGAACTGTGTGTTCAGGAAAATTCAAAGCGTTAACAAGCCATTCAGAATACTTCCGTTCTAATCTTTTCCGATTGCGATAAGATTGTTTCCAACTTAATATAAAATTTTTATAGACTTTTTCAACTTTGATTTTAGTGAGCCTTTGTGCTCATGTAAAGCCTAATTTTCCAAACCACGGGCATAGAATTTGTCAAAGTCACTTGAATTAATTATAATGTCTCCTAATTGTTTTCTAGTTACCATTTTGATACCTGTAAAATGAAAACCAAGGTACTAAATCTAGTAATCTGGGTACATCAAACACACGTAATTTAGTGAACGTTTTAATTATGGGATTACGTAAATATTATTAAAATTCTTGAAGTTATAGCAGAACGTTTTTGTTATGAGTTTTTCAGAGGATACCAGATAACTAATTATGAAATTATTAACTCTAGCTGCTATAATTATGAGTGACTAAGAAAAATAAACAGAAGGTTAATCACCTGAAATGATACATCCACATGTACAGCACAAGAGCGAGTGCACTCGACAGACTGTTGTTGTTCTTCCCCTGCGACATAGACACTGACACTGACTGCCTAATACTGATAAAGCTAAGGTTTCAACTTGGATGCGATATCTCTCATAGCCTTACATGTAATGGGCCATGACTCACCGAAAATGTCTCTCCGTCTGCAGGCACGTCTAAGGGATACAAATGTGTTTACAAAAAAGTAGGCCTACTGCTCAATACGTGAGAGTTTCGCTGTCGCCTTGTCTTACGAGCCTGCCGTAGCATCCTACTTAAATTTGATCTGTACTCCAAAGCCGCAGTTTGACGCAACCGAACATTACATCCCTTAATTCTCTGATATTTTATCTACAGTATAAGATGAGAAACTCCGTGAGGCTCGGTAATCTTCGAATTGTACAACTTGATTTACATCGAAATGCGAGAAAAAAAAAAGACAGTTTTTTTTTTAAATAAGTTATTCCAACTTTATTATGAATAAATTACTTAATCTTAAAATGCGGTTTTATGTTGAATTCAATGTAGTTTTTGAAAGTACCAAATATAAATTTACCGCGACTCCCACAAACAGCGAAATTCTCATGTGAAAGAAACAAATATTGTCGATAGTTCCTTGTGTGATCTGACTCTCCACAAATTAGTAACTTTTCGTAAACACCGTGAGCTTACTAGTTCACCAAAATTAAAAATAATTCTCTCGCATTTAGAATACGTCATGTAGAAGATGTCGTAATTATTTCCGTTCAAAATAAAAATGTTCGATTTTTCCATTTTTGACGCTATGATGTTTGTATCCAGCCCACTGTGCGACGTAGTCCCACTAGTGATTCCGAACGTCTAAAGTCTGGAGAGAGCAGGGATCACACATTCACGCTACCATCCATTCAGCCATGTCGAAGGCACCGGTTTTTAGTTGCCGGAATTCCCGTTTAGGAAGATATAAGGCATGGCGGCCATACGGAGTTTCACATCATACAAGGAGGTGGTCTCTGGTGTAGTTTATTCGCAGTTCCTTTATACTCTTTGAATCAAACCTCTGGAAAATCACCCCATGTAGGACGTGTTTGGTTGTTTCATATATATATATAAAGTATTACATATGTATTTTATTTCTTTCAACATAAAGTTACCTTACTTATAAATGGAACTTTTACTTATATTATTTCTACAAACTCTAATATTTCATATATATTTATTTAATGTACATTAAAACAGGGAGAATATGTGCGTTGATAACGCCCAGTTAGTAATAGTTTTAATGCAAAATATCACGTAACTGAGTGCGCACGAATGCAGTGGGTTGAATCTCTGGTGTAGTTTTCTAGATATACTTAAGATTCGCTTGCATGAGGCGGAGGAATATCCTGGAAGTAGAACTTAAGAATGACTTCAGAAGATTTGTAAGTCAGGGTGAGTGGACTGTACCTCGGTTCTCCTTCTTACGAGCGATTTTTCAGTGGACTGTGGTCCTTCGAGTTCCTCTTCATGGAAGACGATGCTATGTTTCGTCGTACAGCGGCTGTCGCTGAGCTGTTGGCGAGTGAAGATATTCGTCGCAAGTTTTGTCCCACGTGGTCTCCATCCCCTGAATCCATCAAAAGATGTGTGTGGCCTTGTCACTGTCTGCTTGTCGACAACCTAGTATAGGCTGTTCACGGTAAAGTGAGCACTTTTGAAAACCCCGCGTAATATCCATGAGCCTTGTCACTTTATTCGTGCATCGGTCAAGCGAAACTGTGAAATTATTTGAAAAGTATGTGTTTTACAAATGTGCTTAATTTTACATTTCGATGCATAAAAAAAAAAACAGAAATCGCAAGAAATAATTTAAGTTATCCGAAATGGCAAACTAACATATTTTATTCTATGTTAAGATACTGAACTACTTTCCATTCATCGTTACCAACTTTACTGGGCACATGTCACTCAGTGCTCCCGTTACAGTATTTGCAGGCAGGGGCAGTGATTTTTTGGTGAGGTTGATTTCAAAAGTGCTCACTTTGTCGTGAACAGCCTTTAGTGAGCATGAACAGCTCGAGCATATCCTTCATCGCAGCCAGGGGCGACCATATATCTTCACCGAGGACTGCAATTTTCTTGCCTAACACCTCTCACAAGAACGATTATGTTTCCTGTTCAGTTTTTTTTTTACCCACTTTTTAATGAATGTCCTTTAGATCCCTTTCTTGGTCAGTGATGTTTACCCTACCCATACTCTTACACCTTGACATTGTTATTGTATGCATAGTACTTATTTGAAACACTGTTGTGCGATGTTACATGTGAAAACCTGTCCCATTCTTAATATTTTTCACTAGTATATATCAGGACTAAAAGAAGAAATTTACCGAGTGGAAAAAATTAAAATAATAAGTTTTTCTTGGCATATAATAATGTAATGTGTGATTGAATTCCCCTTGTTAACAATCATGGTTGAAGGACGAGAAAAACCTCGTGGATTGTTACAAAGCCTACAAAAATTTAGGTATCTCATCAGTCATCGTTCCAACATTCGCGTAAATTTGAAAGCTGTTATTCGTCTCCAAGTTAATTGGTTTCATTTTCTGCCCTGCTGTTCAGAAATTCCAAATACAATGCTACTAACAAGAAATTACAGATATAACTAATGAGCCTACTTTTCTCAACATGGAGGCAATTAATTTTTAAATAATTTTTAAAGCTATGTTGGTAGGTAGGTTGCGTTTCGTTGGAAGCAATATCATTAGAAATGAAACCAGAAACATATGCAACAGTAGTGATGCAATTACAAATCACTATCTTAACTAGGATTGGAACACAGAAAACCTCGTACCATTAGCTAGTTTGCAGTCAACTGCATTACGGAGGTCGAATTCGAAGCCTCAACTTCGGATTTAACCAGTCAAATGTTTCCAATAATAGGGTTTACAAACCTAAGTGTTTACAGGACCATCATTTTGAAAATAACTGACTGAGCCACTAAAAACATCTAAGTTGACATAGCCTAAAGTACTTGTGTGAAGAATTTTGTGAAAATCGGTTGCTTGATCATGTGATAAGATTTTATTTTCTTATTTGATACTTACATACAAAATTGCCAAAAAAGAGGCTCTATTTACAATGCTTCTAATGTATAAGGTGTACATACGTAAAATTTTTGGATGAACTTGGTTAAATTGTTTAATATATTTGGCAAACATGCCAAAATTATTTAAGAAGCCTCCATTTTGAAAAAAAATGTGTTTCTGACCTATTTCAATCATGAGTTTTCACGCGGCGTTCTGAAGCATTTATGATGTGAAAAACTGGGTACAAATTAGTTGAAATTTTCCATTGTAATATTCGGTGGGATTTGGTTGATTGGTTCTCGAGATATAGAATAAAAACTCCATAATTTTCATACGGCTATATTCATAAATTAAGGACAAAAATCTAATGTAGTAGCACATTCGATGATTGTATACTGCCAATATACAAAATTAAGTTAAAATAGTGTGATGAATTGGTGGAAATAGGCTGGACTGTCCTGGCTATTCTATGCAAATTACGGTTATTATAGCACAACGCAAGGGCGCCACTGTGAAGTTTTGGGAACTCTGCAAGGGCACATACATGCACTGACATTCACAATACATACAACTTTCAAACTTATTAAGAACCACTTCATTTGTATTATTAACTTTGTAAAAGAAAATCTGGCTCGGGTGGTTCAGCATTACCAATAAAAGAAATCAAAATGTTATTAATTATCTTTAATTCAAAGTTGATAATTGGAGATAAAAATTTAAATAAAACGGTTTAACTGTGTGTGGAAATCAAATCAATTAATTAAATATTCTGTTCTGTAATTATTTGAAACTTATTAAAATATTACCACCTTTTAAAAACAATAATTACTTAAATTGAAAATAGAATAAAATGTCTTCAAGCTGCTTTCAAAAAATTAATCAAACAATTTTCAAATTTAAAGTGTCTGTAGTCTTAGTGCCTCTTAACCAAGTTCTACATAGTGAGCTCCATTAATTCATAGCATTACACATTCTAATCACTATCCCACATATGTTCGTAAACTCTTCGAAAATGAGGAAAGTTTCAATGTTCTCCAACAAAGTTAAGTTCGAATTAAAAAATAGAAAACTAGTTTTTCACTCCCAATTTAAAGTGAAATCACTGTAAAGATCATAAAGTGTTGCTCCGGTAACTAGCTGAAGTCGGGTAGCGTAGGACTACTTGGCTGAATTATTAAGTGACATCTCTACTGCAGCTTAATCTTCAAAAAATCATAATATTTGTCCCCAACATTTCCGCAGCAATGATCAAATTGTAAAAGATGCTACCAAATACAAGTATATACGCCCAAAAATTAGGTGGCGTCACCTTAATATGAAGTCATGCTGACGCTACCAGCATGGCGTCGTGGCGTCGGTGCAGGCTCTACTCGTAGACAGCGTCCCTTAATAAAATTAACTAACGCAGCTAGGCTTTGGCGTCTTCTTTACTTGCCAAGCTAGCCTGTATATTATACTCACTTCAGGGTACCAAAACACTGCTCTAATTTATGATGATGCCGGGGATTTCGCCCATGAAATTCCTGCACTCAAAACCACGTCTCTTGATCGTCAGATCCGTTCCCAGAAGCCCCTGACTTCCGGCATATCTGTTATCAAGTCTTATCGAAGGAGCTCAGCTACTCCTGGTCCATCACGTCACAAAAATAGCTGAACACAAAATACAAAAATTAAATTGCAAATAAAAGAAAATAAACTGTGTTAAAAATATAAAAAAATTCTGAGACTTGTAAAATTCTGAAAAATCATTAAGTCACGTGCTTAATTTAAGCAGCTAAAATGCTCAGAATAATGTTCTTGCTTACCATAGAGTAACATAAATTAACATACAAGGATTAAAAAGAATGGTGGGTCCTGACTCATGTTGCACATTGAAAAATCATAAAGTCAAATATGTAAAATTGCAGAAGTATTCCAATTAAAATAAATAAGTGCTTAAACATTTGCAAAATATGTAGGAGTCATATATTACAAAACAATACACGTGATAATCTGCATATTAGTTTTGGGACATGTAAATGAGAGTACATGGATCTGTTACAATATACTATATTGCTTTGTATATATAGCGCACAAAACTTAAATGATTTTACAACTACCATTCTGTAATAAGTGTGTTATACTTAACTATATACATTTATGTATATATATATATATATATATATATATATACACATATATATATTTGCATGGCCTACCACAGTACAACACTTTCACATAATTTTGTAAGAAGGGTTTGATTGTTTCCCGAAATGTTCGATAGAAAACAATTTTTATTGGTGGGAATTTCTTTCAAAATGACAGAGAAATGAGGCTCTGCATACAAAAATTTGAGGAATGTAATAGGTACTGCCAGCATACAGAGTTAAGATGGAATGCTTCTAATTAATACTGTTTGGGTGAAAAATTTGGTTTAAAATTGTTGAAATTTTTTATAGATATAACAAATTAATCTTAGTTATTTATATAAACCCCATTAAAATATTTCTGCCACCCAAAACACATGTTAATTGACATACCCTACTGTAGCAATACTTTGTGAACCTTTAGTACGAACCGGTTTATTGGTCCTCGAGATACGGCATAAAACCTCCATTGTGTATATGGCGAACTCCATAAATGGAAGAAAAACGTTTATGTATTATCACATTCTATTATTGTCATAGATACAATATATAAAGTTAAATGTAAATTTGCTACATAGTTTGGTAGATATAGCACTCTGAGGTAAAATTTTTCTACAGGTGCAATTCGGAAAACAAGAGACTTACACACTTAAAACACATAAATTAATATGGCCAGCACAGTACAACTTCTTCGTCAAATTTGATAGAAATCGGTGAATTTTTCCAAGATTCAGCCTAAAAATTATATATTTTTTTCAGGTGGTGCTATCTTAAAAATTAGCGGAGAAATGAGGCTTTGCATAGACAACTTTGATGGATATATTAATACTCTCAGCAAACACAGTTAAGTTAAAATTTGTTTTGTAGTTTCTTAGATAGAAATTATGAGCTAAAATCTGTATATGGCCGCTATTTTGAAAATATATGTTTGTGACCCTATCAAATTTTATCACTTTACATGGTCTGCCATAGTGCTACTGATTTGTCAATTTTTGTTGACGTCTTTTGTTTTTCGTGGCTAATGAGTAATTTTAATTTGCTTTACTATTTTACAAAAAAACGGACAAAAAATATTTTCTTTGGACAAATTTAATGGTTGTTACAATGCGTACAAACTTACATTGGCATAATGACATGGTTTCGAAGATATAACAAACAAAATTAAAATAACTTTAATGCCACCATTTCGAAAATAAGTGTCGGACATACCTAAATCATAACAGTTGATATGATATACATAAAAACCGTATTAATTCATTTAGCGCTATCTTACAGAATGGTTCACTAAAGTGATTGTTGCTTGGCTTATAAAATGTTTATATATATTCTGTCAACATACAATATTTGGTTGAACTTGGTCAACCGTTATAGTAGTCCTATAAAATAAACTTAAAATACTTTTTATGCAGTTATTTTGAAAATCACGTGCGAAATTTTGTGAAAATTGGTTGAGCAACGTAAAAGCTTAATTTTTTCTTATGGCGTTATCTTCCAAACAACAACAATATTAACTTCTGAATTTAAGGCTTAGAACTTGCACTGACAGCATACCAAATTTAGTTTAAATCAGTTGAATGGTTTCCGAGATATGACGTATTACCCTTAATTTTAAACTGGCCACTATTTGAAAGTCAGTGCCTGGCGTGATCGAAAATAATAAAAGTACGCTGTCCTTAGTAATGTATGTGTACCGAGTTTGGTGGAATTCGATCTACGCGTTCAAAAATTGAGAAGGGGGAACACAAACACGCACTGACAGACAGATGCATACACATATATATTACACACACAGGCCACAGACAAGAAAATTATCTCATAAGCGTTCCTTTCCTTCGGAAATTAGGCCACAATCATTCATTATTCGACAACTAACAAAATGTACACATTATTTACAATATTTACGCAACACTATAACACGAATGTGGACCTTGAGGAAACATTGTCATCAGCAAACATTAAAAAGTTTAGATGTTATTTCTATCTGTAAGTGTTATTTTAGAAACATACTGCTACGCGCTGCAGCTGTCCGGCTCGACTGTCCGGCGCGGCACCGTGGGAGGTGAACCACCTCGCCCTCCCCTTCCGGAACGACGCGCTCGCAGCTAGCTGTTCCCCTCGGCAAGATTTGCTGGCGTCACAGACCTCCTCTCGCCTGCTAGAGTTTCCGATACGTTTAGCGACGATGCAAGAATGTTCTGGTGAGACTGGCTGGTGCCCCAGCCCTCCTCGGCGTAACTGGCGAATTGGGGAATATTCTGGGTGACAGCCTAGACGATATGTATACTGCCACGGTCCAGCGGCCGGCAGTCTTTGACGAAGGCCACTTGGACGAGTGTGCGCGAGCGAAGATAAGTGTGGACGACGACTGGAGAGCGCGGGACGACGGCGGGCGAGGTGTTCGTGGCGTGAATGGACGAGAGGGTGTGAAACCGACGAGTGAAGCCTACTGTGCGTGAAGGCGCTTGGATGACTCTAGAACATTGCGACTGGTGGGACATGGACTGAACTGAGGTGGGACGGAATGGAAGTGTAATACCAATTTTACTGTAAATATTCGAACTGTCAATTGGACAAATATTTCACAGAACATCTGAATAGGTTGATACACTGTCTATTGGGACTGATCTTTAATTATTTGATTTAGTTGATTACTTTGTGGTAATTATGAATTAACTCTTTTATTTTATTAAGACCTCCATCCCTTAACGAAGTTGGTATAGCCCACTTAATTTCTAGAGAGAGAAATTGTAACAATATGAACGATTTAAGTGAATTGTCGATGCTAACTTTACGCGCATATATTACAATATATGTGTACGGTAAGCAACTGCAAGAGTAAAAATTATCGTTTTATTTCTTTACATAGTGCTCTTAACCAAAATTCCTTACTGTTTGTTTTCGAGCTTGCGTCATACGACCTAGGTACAGTGCATTTTGTGCATACTACAGGAGCGTTGTAAGCCTGAAGCACATACACTTTAAGCACGGAGCCATGTCAGTACGTGCGTGCCGCTACTTGGGTACTCATGGCAGGCTTTACACGATCAGAGTTGGCCGACATGCACCTTGTGTGTGGTGAAGCCCACGGCATTTCACTGGCAGTCGAGGCACTGGACCAGCTGCTATATCCAGATGCCGTAAATCTACCTGTGATTCATTCCTGTAATCCATTGTTACGCACACCACTGGATGTCAATACCACGTACTTCCTTCTATTCATAGGCGACGAATTCTCGTTTCGAGAGAAGGGGTAAGTATCAAACCTTGTATGACCATGCATATATATATGCATACAAGATTTGATACTTTATATATATACATATATTGTTGTTATATGTTGAAATTTCCAAATGAAATATAATAATTTGTAAATGAATTACTGCTGCTTTTATTTAAATATGTACATAAAAAATAAAGCTTAAAAAGGAAGAGTCAAGAAGTCCACTATAAGTTATACGCGTTCATTATAAGTTATACTTATTCATTTTAATTTGAAGTATTGACTAGCCACTGGCAGTCATCCTAGGCGGGCGAAACTCATGCCAGATTGAAATGTATGGGGACGACCACGCGGCGAAACCTCCCCCCCCCCAATCGCCCTTTATCATCTTGATCAAAAACAATCTCGGCGCCTATGCCCCTATTAGATTTAAATACGTGTAACTTTTCACTCACATGCGTGGGAGGGAGGAGGAATGTGTGCCAGCCCGGGATCCTTTATATCAATGTCTTCCTTTAGAATATTCCTCTTAGTACTGTGTGTTCTGCACATGAACTCTGATCCACGGTGTGTATGTGTGTGTGCGTGTGTGTGTGTACGTACATGGCTCCTGTAAAACTTGGCACTAGACCAAAATACTTGACACGTCGTGTTGCGAGCATGCATCCCCTCCCCACCCTTCTACAAGAGCGTGGTGCGCTCTGCAAGTGGCAGGGCGCACTCGGCAAATGCCTGCGAGAGCCGCGTTTCGGACGATAAACCTCCCCAGAGATAAGGAAAGGTTAGAAGGGGCGGGCGGGTAAAGGTCAGCTGGGACGAGACTCGCTCGCACACATGACTGCCGCTTCCAGTTAATTGTGACGCGAGGGATCGATTCCGACGGCAGTGCGACCCCGCGTCTGATCCGAGAAGAGCCGTGCATTCGCCGCCTTCGATACGACCTCCGTGGTTTTCACTTTCATCGCGCTTGCTATCTGCTTTCAGCAAAGACTCGGCAACGTTTCATTTGTTACTTTTCTAAAGAGCCACGCTTCACAGTTTACCTGCACCTCATTAGTTGGCTTCTCCTCTTACTAGCCGTCATTCCATTTTTGAATACTAAAAATATTTACACAGGTCATGGTTGACATTTTAAATACGTAGCCGAGTAATCCAGAGAATATTTTAAATACGAACCAGTTAGCAAAGGGAAACGAAAGTATTTATTTTCAAAATCTAAACCGTTGTTTACTTATAATATGTATATTTTTAATACGAAGGTACAACTTTGCATCTCTTCATGCAATTCTCAAACAACATATAAAAAATCCATGGAAAATGTACTATAGATAGGTAGAACTAAAACCCGACAATACAAGGTTTTTTATTTAAGTACGATACCAAAATAGGAAGTTTTAAGACCATCACATAAAAATCAAATCGTAAGTTATATTTAGGCCTACTATAACTACTTTCGTGCACGTAGATGTATGTATATTTTAATAAGCTATTAGTATCACAAATAATTCTTTTGTTTATTTATACTAAACCGGAGTTGTAAGCCTTACAACCGGCTGACCTTCGAATTTTCTTTACACTTTATTTCGATCGTTTTTTATTTATATTCGTAAAATTTCCCTAATTTATCACATTTTCGTTACTTTCTTTACTACACTGTTAGTTTTCTAAAATTATTATTTTAATATTTGCTTGTTTTAGTTGTATCGCGTACTGTATAGTTAGTTTTTACAAGTTTTAATTTCACATTAGCAGTAGAACGATGCCGATGAGGGAGCAGGTATCAAGGTAGAGGATTCAGGTGCAGGATGGTGGTCGGGGGAAGGGGCAGTGCCTGCTGGTCCTACCTGAACCTGGCTCGGAGTCTCGAATCATCATCTACCGCTCTGAGGATTAAGTGACTCATTCCGCTAAGAGCCTCTAATCCTCTTGCTCGCCTGAGGATTTTTCGGCTCTTCCTTCATGGAGCTTCGAATACGCTTTCCTCATTTTTCCGTTTATTTTTTTTGGAAATTTTCTGTGAAAGAAGTGATTTTTTGGTAAAATAGTTAATTTCCGAAGTTATTCTTGGTGTGAAACAGGCAATTTTGTCGATAACATGGCCGTCCCAGGCCGCCAGCCACCGGCCGCGGCCGCCTGTGATGTCATCGCAGGCTAGTTATCCTGATTCCTCTACCTCGATACCTGTGCCTAAGTCGACATAACCCTACTAAAACCACGCTTTTAACTTTTCGTATAAAGGTAATTTATTACTATTTAAATTCGAGGTTATACTTTGAAGTTTAATTTCTCTATCTCGTATTAGGTTTACATATTTAGCAAATAGTAGCTTTTTAAGTACTGTTTTTGTGTTATTTCTTTAATACTTCATGACATTTGTGGCTCTTGTACATTACGTCGTTTAAATAGGTATTCTGTGTAAGTAAGAGATAATCTTCATCTTTGTCTGACACCTAGATTTAAACTAATTACTTTTTTTCATCTAAAAGTATTATAATATTTTGTATTGATGCATACTAAGAATCAATTTCACTAAGTAGTGTGGATATCTTTTGTTTCCTAAAGTCTTCCACGAAGGGAATCAGTTTACTTTATATAATGCCTTTTCCAAATCAATGAAATCTATAGGCCTATGAGTAAATTATGGTCTCTTCTCATTTCAAATGAAAATAGAGTGCATTTGTCCAGTTGAACTGCCAATTAAGTCATTTGTCCAGACTCAGTCAGATTGTGAAGCAGAGTGTCTCTGAGAAATATTTACTGACAGAATTATTATAGCACTAGAAAAATATAATAATTTATTGTTTTAATATGCCAATAAATTAATGTCATTGCGTCTTCTTAAAGTAATGTGCAAGATTAGTTTTAATTAATTTTTTCTTTGTAATATGTTTATGAACAGACGCAAAATTTTCAATATCCTTTTTCTACCTTTGTAACATTTAGTTTAATTTGAAAATTTTAATACGAAAATATAAATGTATTAGTAATCACATGCAGCTGTAAACGGCAATTTACTTCTGAAAATCCACACTGCCGTTTTAAACAACCACATACTTGCTGCAGTAGCTAGCATCTTAAAACGAAGCCGTTTTCTTTTTTTTTCTTCTCCAAGACATGTTCACATCTCGGCGACGGAAATACCACATTTCAGCACCCCTGATTTTCAGTGATTCAACGTTTCAACATTTGTTTTGGCATTCACTTAAGAACAGGAATTTTCTTTCGCTAGGAACGAAAACAAAAGACAGCTTTTATACACAATGGAGCGCCGCTGAAGTGTTCCGTATGTCGGTCGACGAGAGCAACAAGGAAAGAGAAATATTCTAGCTTGTGAACGAAGGGGTGAAGGGGGGGGGGGGGGAGCTAACACGCAGGCACTTGCCTCGTAGTTTGGAGTTGGAGACGAACGGTATGGGAGAGAAATGCCCACAGGACTCCACTACTGAAGGGTTCCACAATGTTCAGTCCATGGACCACTCTTGTTCTTATGTACTTTACAGTAATGTTTTATACTATATCCCCGATTTATTCACACTTTTCGAATCAAACCTTTGAAATATCACCCAGTGTATGGCATGTTAGGTTGTTTCCTAAATGTATCATTTATTGCAAGCCTTTAATACTACCATTATAAAGTTAACTTATTTTGGATAATGTTACTTATATTATATTATACATTACAACATATCATTTATAATAAATGCGAATCAATATACTGAGAAAATGGGTACGTTGGTAATGCCTAAAAAATACGTTTAATGCTAAATGTTATTAAAGTGGGTGCATTGTCCCTTTTGGTGTAAATTTCTAGACTTGGTTAAACTTAATTTGCATGAGGCGGAGGAACATATGAACGTAGAACTAAAGTAGGGCTTCATGAAAGTTTGGAGTAACCGTCAATATAGTGTACCAAAAGATATTGGAACACTTGCAGTAATAGTACTCTTTGCAGATGATACAAACGTCCTATGAAAAACTAACCACTAGCACATTTGATGAGCACGCTATACATGTTTATTTATGCGGTTTAACTCTAAGAAGTTATCAGTGAACCTTGACAAAACCAACTTCATTGAGTTCACAATCCAAAATAGAAGTCAGAATAATACAGAACTAACATGCGAAAATAATAATATAAAATATATCTTGGATTGCTAATGAATGAAACACTGAAATGAGAAAAGACATAGATAAAATTCTTTCTGAACTAAAAAAAAGGCGTGGTATGCCCTTGTCTGCATGACAAACAGACTTAATGTAAAGGCTAAAAAATGATGTATATCATTTAATTCCATTTCATAATGAAGTATGAGATTATTACTTCGGGAAACTCCAGTGATGCTAACAAATATATTTATTTTTCATAAAAAGGCCATAACAATAATAACCCAAAAGAAAAGTAAAGAATACTGAAGACCATTATACAAAACGTTAAAAATACGCACCCTTCCCTGCCAGTATAGTCTATTTACTCTTTATTTGCGTTCCTAGCAGATAACTTCGATACTTTTCAGTTACGTTCGACATTGTACTCTTACTCAACACGAGCAAAAAATAATTTTTATTCCCTGGCAAATACGTTGACCATGTGCCAAAAAGTTACGTAATACCTGATCATTGAAATCTACAACAAAATCACATCCGACCGTTAGCTTCTATGCAAAATTGAAATGATACGGTTTAAGAACAAACTAAAGGACTACCTAATTGCAAGTACTCATTAATCTGTTAATGAAATTCTGGACTCTTTACATAACATTTCTCAATAAATTATATAGATGTTTTATGCGCTTGTAAGCTTATATACTGCTGTTTGTATGATTATCCCCTACGAAATTCAATCTCACTAAATGACAAATGTGTGCCTGTTACGATTATCATCTAGTCCTAAGTAAATTATGTTTCATGTATTCATAGGCTTTTATTACAATTTGTCAATTTGTAAACCAATGATGTATTTGTTATGAGAAATTCTATTATAGTATGTTCCTCAAATGTAAATGGTTCTGTATAGGTACTGAAACAACATTGTGTATGTGTATATTGTTGGTAAATTTCAAAACAATTGTAACAACACCTACGTATCCTGAGTAAACCCGCTCAAATGGGACCTACAAGAGGATACTCTTATAAAATTAAATAATAAAAAAGAAGTTGTACGATTTTCCCAGCTCCAAAATGCACAGTGAAGCATGCTGTTTACAACCGCAGAAGCGAAGAATATTATGGCAAAGCTCCACAACACTCATTATAAAAACTACTCATATAGTACATAATGGTCCAGATGGGCAGTAAAATATCGGTAATTGACCAGTCCAGTGGTTATCACCAGAAGATACTATGATTAATGGGTTGTCCGTTCCTACAGTTGTAGGAACATGATATTTAATAACGTTCAAGTGATCCTTCTCTCACATCGATATACACCAGGAAAAAAATAAGCGCCTCTGAAACTGGTCAGTGTGACGAAGGGAATGTTATTTCAGTACGAAAAAAAAATGTTCTTTGAGTTCTATTGCTCTGTAGGTGACATTCACGGACAACAAGCATTACAGACTGAACCAGTTACAGACATTCAAACATATATAAAGAAAATGAGTTATGTAATTGAAAGACATCTTATCGTAGAATGCCCCAAAATGAGAACAAACGAAACAAAAAAAAATATTTATACCGAATGTTTCGTAATATGATTGATAAACATTTTGAGGTGTCTCCACGTTCAATGTAAGTATTGTTTGTATGTACGAACGTGGAGGAAAGGCAGAAAACCAACACAGATATGTAAAGCCTAGTACACACGAACACATTTCTTGTACAAGGAAGTGAAAATAAAGGTGAAGAAGAAATTAAACACTAAAGTGCCTACTAGCTAGTATGCACGGAATTGTGTGATCCATACACACGACACTTAGCTGGTGAGCAAGAAAGTCGAGGGTTGATGTCAACTGTATATGATTTGGAAGCAGTTTTTAGGGTAATGGGGGTAATTTGTGCATTATCAATAGCACTTGCCATAAAAAAGAGTAAAAAATGTAGTCCAGTCACAGATATTTCTAGCAATAAATACATACACATGTAGAACATCTACAATCACACACAGAAAAAAAGACCAACCTCTAATTTTTAAAATTCATACACAGAATTATTTACGATAGTGGGACTATTAAACATTTTATAGTATTAGAAACATTAACATATTTTCTTATCGCCAGCATCAACAAAATATATGTTTTGTTTACATTTGACTTGTACAAGAAAGATGGTGACAAATAGGATCGTCCTTATATGACACTAGCTAGTATACAAGCTCCTGTGTGCTTGTAAGTAGCATACTTGGCGGCCGTTCACACGATGCTATTCAGGATGTGCAAGAACGTGCTCACTTTCTTGTACAAGAAAGATGCCCGTGTGTACTAGGTTTAAACCAACACACCATTGCTTTCTCAGCTGGACAGTGCTGCACTCTACTGTCCGGCCATGAAATCCGTCGTCCACCCTCGTAAATGTGTCTAAAGCGCATAGCGGCCATTTTCGTCACGTGTTTGTGTTGTACAGTAGAGTGTGTGGTTTGTGAAGTAGTAAAGTTATTTCCATGTGAGTGTTACGTGCATATTGAAGGAGCTCAGTAGTGGTGAGTAAATTTATTTGCCATACTGCTCTATTATATAGGTTTCAAGGATTCGTAAACTATTTCGTTTGTATTTTTATCGTTGCTAGTTCTACGACATTAAAATAAGAAATATGAGAACAGGGTGTTCTTTAAACTGACATACCACATGAGTTAGGGTTTCCGTAAACCGACATACTACTCGAGTATGGGGATTTGAAACCGACACTCCGTGATGTTTTACTCTGAGCGTGTCTATTCGCCATGAACAAATAAATACTGTTTGATAATATGAACTTTATTGATTTGTTTTAGATGGCCCGCATGAAACATAAAAACGAGGGACCTTCTAAATATAATAAAGGTACTCAAGTTCAGCAGTGGAACCCTGGTAATATCGCTAAGGCCATAACAGCAATACGCAATTATGAAATGAGATGTTTAATAGCATCAAAAACGTTTAATGTGCCACAGAAAACTCCTAAATGGTTGGCTGATGATAAATATGGTACGCTTGAAGAGGTGTAAACATGGGAGACCCACTGTACTAAGTCTGAAATAGGACAGACACTTGTTGATTGTTGCCGCCAAATGGAGCCCACCTTTTATGGTTAGACACGAACAGATCTAAGGAGGATGGCATTGCAATCGGCACAGAGAAACGTCATGAAGTATCATTTTAACAGTCTTGTGTCTGGTAAGACCTGTATTCATTTATTATTAGAACGGCATCCTGAGTTATCTATCCGTAAACGAACGGGGACATCTTATCCGAGAAAAGAAGGATTCAACAAATGCAGTATAGGACAATTCTTTGATTTGATGGATGCGGTTTATGGAAAGTATAATTATCCACATAATAGAATTTTTAATAAGGATGAAACCGGATTAACTATCGTACATACCAAGATACCATATGTTGTTGGAAGAAAGGGAAATCGTTAGATTGTTGGGGTCACTAATGATTTGTAACCGTGTTAGAAGTTGAACTACATACATTTGTAGTCAATAGTGTATACTACCTACATGTCATTTGCAGTGTTTTTAATTTATATTGTCATTTATTCATAATTTCTGATGATTTGTCGGTTTCAGTTGCCATTTTCTCATACTCACAATATGCTTGCCTGAACAAGAAGTAAATTTTCACAAAAACAATTAAAATTATTGTCACTACTACATTATAATCTAATGGGGAGAGTCATGCGGTTTAAATTTATAGTGAGAATGTATGTTTGTATTGCATCAGCTCATGACTAGAGTCAAAAAACACAATGATGTGTCGGTTTTGCAGCCTTTCTTCTAATTATTTAAGAGTGTGCAAACAGATGACTTGAAAAAACTTCAGCTTACTGGTAGGGGTAAAAGTGGAAACGATACTAATCATCTTTATTTAAATTACGTTCGCTCTGCGGCGTCCCATTTCGCTGATAGATCGTGTGGAAAGCAACTGTCTAGTACTCAAGCTAAGCCTAATGTCTAACTTCAAGTGGACTTCCTACAACTATGTTCGTGATCCTACATGAACTAGTAAATATCCGATCAACTAATACATCCAGAAAAGCCAATTACACTCTATTGTATAACTATAGTAGCAGTGTGCTTTACCCTGATAAGGGGCCTCGAGTAAAATTAATCCAGTTACATATTGCAGAAGTGAGTATTACTGACATTACGTAGGTGCGTGTAGTCAAGATCTAAAGTAATCTATTGCCTCTAGGACACGTTAAGGAATTCTTCAAGTAGTATGCCTACTTTTATTAGACAGTTCATACATGCCTGTGTCTGGGAAAATACATTTCAACAAATTACCGTCAGTTCACTGGACGATGCCAGCTCTTTGCAAATGGTATCTTGGTATATTACATCGCCAGTCTATGTACCAACCTGATCATGTCGAGTGACGCCACATCAGAAGGGCTGACTCCTGTATCATGAGCACCAGGCAGATACCGTCACAACATATTCCTGTTTTAACCAATAACAATACTGCACGAAACCAGTTACGTGTTTGTCGCCCCATAGGATATTGACAATTGCCAGTACCTCTCTTATTAAAGGCTGTTCATGATAAAGTGAGAACTTTTGAAATCAACCTTACAAAAAAAAGTCACTGTCCCTGCCTACATAATATACTTTAACGAGTGCACTGAGTAACATGCGCACAGTAGAGTTGGCGAAGATGGAGCGAAAGTAGTTTCACATCTTAACGTCGAATAAAAAGTGTAAGGTAACTATCTGTGATAACTTAAATTGTTACTTTCGCTTCGTTTTTTTTAATGCATCGAAGTGTAAAAATAACCAGATTTGTAAAATATTTCACAGTTTCATTTGACCGACGCATGAATAAAGGGATGATGAGGCCCATGACAATGTTAATTTTACATAAGGCGGGAGAATACACTACGTGCATACAAGTATATCTTAAGCAGGGTTTCCAAAAGTGCTCATTTTATCGTAAACAGTCTATATCAGCCGATAGGCGAGCTTTAGGT
This sequence comes from Dryococelus australis, assembly GCA_029891345.1. Lineage (NCBI taxonomy): Eukaryota > Metazoa > Arthropoda > Insecta > Phasmatodea > Phasmatidae > Dryococelus > Dryococelus australis. The sequence continues at coordinate 231,092,740 of CM056993.1, forward strand.
GCCCGGTGCAGAAGATCAGGCACACATACGTGCCGTTCGCCCGGGGAAATACTGGCAATTACCGGCACCAGTCTATTGGCAGCTGGCGAGTGAGGCGAAGCGTTTCCGCCGCAGACGACAAGACGCGCATTTTTAAAGGAGTAAAGCACACACGGGAAAAACGAGGGGCTCTGCGGACAATCCACTGCGTGTTAATCCGCCACCAGTCAGTTTTCCACCTGATCGTCCACGGTAAGATAACCACTTTTGAAACAAACGATTGAAAGAGAATGACAGTGTCGTTAAATGCACATACTAGCGTGCAGACTGGTGAGCTCGCGCACAGATGACATGGCGTAGCGCAGTACCACGTCTTGTGCCCGGTCGAACCAACATATTCCCCGATCCGAGATCGAATCATCATAGTTCTGAACCAGGATTCAGTTTGATCTTGGTCCCAATGTCAAAGTTTCGCACCAACGAAATTTCATGATTCTGGATCTCCGATTCGTCTGTCTTGGTTCCAAAGTGAGAGATCGAGATTAAGTATGAGACAAATTTTGCTATTGGCCAGTAATATATGACGTCATTGAAGTAGGCGTATTTTTCACTATGGATAGAACTAGATGTGTGCTGTTTTATCTGTTCTAAGTCAATTATTCTTGTACGACTTTTACTGAATAATATTCAAGTACGTATAACGTTGTTTTAATTTCCCAAGAAAATAATCAAACGTAGTGCCATCTGTTGGCGTATTTTCAAACTACATTTGTCGACGATGACTGCTGATCTCGGATCGAAATTTCGAACAGCCAATTTCCGCGATTCGTAATGAACTTCATCTCGATCTCCAGTCCAGCTCTGAACTCGAATGGTGCAACAGTTTTCTGTGTCGATCTTAGATCCAATATCGGATCGAGTTTCGAGCCACGATGGTGCAACTGGGCATTGAAGTTGTATTGCGAGTGTCATGTCTCAGTTCAAGACAAACCTTGTTGGTGTCGTCTTTTTTATGTATATACATTAGAGAACGTAATTACATTTATAGGTCACTAACAATCGCATGTTTTAACATGATCGATGCACGAAAGAAGTGCTCACACCCATGTATATTCAAAGAATATTCCTACAAAAGTACGCAATTAACCGTGAGCAATCTATACTCTACTGAGATAAAAGGTTTTGTCGAAACAAGCAAAATTTCTTTGGCCAAGGTAAATTAATTGTTTGTATAGGGGCAATGGAAAATGTTTTTGTTAAAACTAAAACAGCTTGTTGTTCTTATTTGGTTGCCCCAAAGAAAAATTTGTTTGATGAACCTATATATTTGTTTGGCTCTTCGTAAACAATTTGGTTAATATAGAAAGGCGGGAAGCCTGATCGCGAATCGAATTTCAATTATCGGAGCCCTAGTGCTACGCCTTAGCGGCCTCGGCTAAAGTAACAGCTAATTAACTCGGAGTGTTTTTTTTTTTACAAACACACGTATCAAATAGTGGATAACGTGTGATAATGCATATTTTAAGTTTTGCAGCTTTATACATTTTTAGTTTCCTGCTGAACTTGTTTTATTAGGATGTATGTACCATTATTGTGTATCACTATGTGCACTAACAAACACTACTAAAATCCTAATTGTCACAAAAAAGAAGCAAAAAAACACTTTTGCTGTATTTTCGAACAGAGGCAACCAAATGAGTGGCCATGCAAATATATACAGTCGTTTATCGAAAATATTTTGTTGACAGCCCAATTTATTTCGTCCCAACACCAACATTTTGTTTATTCAAACATGTATTTTGTTACATGGACAATATTAATTTGTTCGCTTTTAAAGTTTCATTTAGTCAACAAAATATTTTGTTGGGGCAAGTAAATATATTTTCGACCACATACTAACAAATATTTTGTTGGATGTTCTGTCAGTGTCGCTGCGTTGTCTGGTCGCCGAGGTGCCAGGAGCGTGTTTTTGTTGTGACAGCGAGTTGCCTGCGACTTCAGGAGCGAGTTCGCCAGATCGCGATCTAGCTACCGCCTTCCCTGGGTCGAGCTCTGCCTGCAGTGTCTTCGAAAACAACACACATAGTAAATTCACGATTACTTCACACTTTTCTGAAGCTCTGCTAAAGTTCTATCTTTGCATTATTCCTCCTGTCTCACAAAGACAACATATAGAAAATGACACCAAAAGGACAACGCACCTCATTCGTGCGTACTCATCTGGATGCTAGGCGTTACCAACACTCCTATTTTCTCACTGTTTTATATATGGTAATTATAAATGAAATACTATAATTTATTGATCTTATAGATGGAAATGTTCAATTTGACAAAAAATGAAATACATTCATACTGTCGCATGTATAAAACGCACATGACCCGTGGCATACTAACACAACAACCAAACACGACATACATGGGGTGATTTTTTAAAGGTTTTATTCGAAAAGTGCGAAGACACCACGAATGGATTATAGACTGATTTCGACAGCGTCATATTCGCCGCTTCCTGTCACCTGTATCTTTTGTGCTTGTGATCTATCTTACCAAATATTTCCACCAGCCAGGCGTTACATCGATGTCAGGAAATGAGGGAAATGATATCCCGTGGCCTAGAAGGAGCCGCTAATTAGGGACTAGATGATATATGATATTCATCCTCCTTCTTGAAGACTCCCGCCCTTCTGGCGCGAGCTTCAGCATCGCCTTGACAAGTTCCACCACCACGCCCAAGATTTGCATATATCCATTACCCTATTAACGAACACTTTTTATATAACATGTAAAATATCAATCACCGCATCAATTAGAGCCATTAGCATATTCGTATCATTCCCTCGCACGTAATGGAGTTGCATAAAAAATTAAATAGATTTATAATTTTAAAATTACATTATATAATGCCGCGGTTACAATTTTGAATTACCTTGTTTCGCCAGCCCATTCTATTAAATCTATTTCTCACACCACGTACAACACTTTATTAAAAAAACGCAATTTAATTATAATAACTATATTGAATTAAAACGAGATTTCATTTATCTCTCAGTCTGTTTAACCACCCATCTATGTCACACTTTGTTTTTTATAATCCTATAGTGAACTGAGAGTTAGTGATTCATTTAGTAATCTAAATATGAAATTACTGTATAAAGCTCTCAGTTAGTTTAGTATTTCTGGCCTGCTGGTCCCCTTGACATGGAGGTTAGAGAGGGGCGGGTGGCTCGTAAAAACGAGGTCTTGAACGCCGGTTGAGGTTCAGCGAGGTAGAAATGAAGTAGCGCCAGAATGCAAGGGCGGGGAAAACTAGATATATCTGAGAAAACCCGCCGATTAGCGGCATCGTCCAACACAATTTCCACGTGCGAAAATCCGGGAGCAATTTCGCCGGGAATCGAGTCCGGTTACCCTTGTATTTACTTTACGTAGTATATATATATATATAATTCTATGTTTGTGCTTGTGTTTAGCAATGGATACTTTGTGTCTGTATTTGTGCAGTGACACACTTGTATTCACAGTTAATTTATCTACCACAATGCTCGCAAATTTCTGAACTGTCTAGGTAACTCAGGTAGTGCAATAGCTAGACTACTCGCCTCCCAGAAAATGTAAACAGGGTTCGATTCCCGGCGGAGTTACTAGGATTTGAAATCAACCTTATAAAAAAGTCACTGCCCCTGCCTGCATATAATTCAACGGGCACACTGAATGGCATGTGGTTGGTAAAGTTGGTAACGATGGATGCAAAGTAGTTCCTTATCTTAATGTAGAATAAAAAGTGTTAGGTAACCATTTGTGAGAATTTAAATTATTTATTTCGGTTTCTGTATTTCAATACATCAGATGTATAAAAATTAGCAGATTTATAAAATGTTGTATTTCTCTAATTATTTCACAGTTTCACTTGACCGACGCATTAACAAAGTGATGAGGTTCACGACAATGTTAATTCTACATAATGTGGAAGAATACACAACGTGCATACAAGTAGATCTTAAGCAGGACTTTCAAAAGTGTTCATTTTACTTTGAACAGCTTGTAACTATCAACCTCCCAGCAGAACTCATAGATTTCTTATTAATTTAAATGTGTTTGTGTCGGGAACAGGCCGTGTGTTTCGTGTGAATACGTCTGCGTCATAGAGTAACACTTTCTTTGCGATGTGGCAGTGAAATGAAAGTAGATATTTTGATGCCTGTATTTTTCAGATTAATTCAGCAGATCTAGATGATATCTTTCATTTGGCACCAAAATGAGAACGTTAGCACCTCTGTGTCACGAGATATTCTGCCCAGAAATTTTCATTCACGCACAAAATTGCTGCCAGTCGTCGCGGGGCCCCACCCACGCCACTTGCTTGCAAGGCGCCAACTCAACGTCACACTTGGCTTGTCGTATACCCGATTGGATGATACCTTATTTATTTCGATTGTGTTGTTAGTTACGAAATTATAGTTTCGCAATGGATCAACCTGCTAACGTTACATCTCCGTTTGTAGCCCACGTATCAGTAAGATTTTAAAGACGAATTCACATAAAAAATACAGGATTATATTAAGAATTTAGCACATTCCAGTGTAACCACCTACAATGTCCTAGTAATGGTCTATTGCAGCCGGACACACTCTCTCCGACACACTGGTGTAATCTCAGCTATTGCGACGTAAATTCGGCGTTATTCTTGTTCACTACTGCGTATCTTAATCTGGTAGAATTTATACTTGATGAAACCCAGGCAGAAAGTCAAAGAGAGTCAGGTCTGTTGCGTATGCTAGCCACGACCGATCCTTCTCTCGGGAAATGTGTGATTCAAATAGTCGCGAACAATTATGACGAAATAAAGCGGTGTTCCATCCTGTTGGAAAACAACTGTACCCATAATATCATCACCTACTATTTCTCTAGAAAATGATCCAGGTAAGTGTTACCAGTTACAGTTTCTTAAAACATGAAGAGTTCCTATATATTTGCCCCCATCGTCTCAATAGCGTTCTCTACACAATGGGTTGTGGTATACCAAGCTCCGTACTAAGTCTCATGGTCGATGCAGTGAGGCCACACATGTTCTCCTCCTCTACATGTTGCATGGTTCCGGGCATTACAGGCGCCGTCCCTGAAAGTTCTTCATCTGCAACACTAACGGCCGGCTTGAACATGTTGAATAGTAAGCCTGGTGGGGCATAGTTTCCTGAATTTATGGGAGAGGTCTTCTTGCACCTCTTTGTAGGACAATTCATGTAGACGAGCACAACTACGGCAGTTAGTGTTGCTGTGACCAGAATTCTTTCAGATTAGCAGGAAGCGTTCTTTCAGATTAGCAGCAAAGAAGATATGATATTGGACACTGTGTTGCCTGTATAAAGTGCTACGTGTGGTTAGTCTGGGCGCAGTTTGGTGGGTGGGGGTGGGGGAGATGTGAATCACCAACACCCGCCTTACCCTCAAGAAGACCCAGCTACCGCTAGAGCATCGCCAGGCTGACGGGGAGAAAGACTGGTGGGATTCCTGAACTGGCGTCACGGCTCACGCCCTTCCTGTTGGAGGACTCGACGAACTGAGAGCACCAAGGACCTTCTGGCCATTACCACCATTAACAAATGTGACACATGTAGAAGGATTTGGGCCAGGGCTCCTGCCCTATATATACTGCCCAATCCTTAGGGTTGGCGTTCAGTGATAGCCATCTGCCGAAGTGTGGCGAATGTTGAACAAAGACCGGGCCCTCGAGGGACGCCGAAGAAGAGGACTGGTAGCAACGAAGGTGTGAAAGACTGCGGCGGACATATGTGTGTGTGCGACGTTGACGAACAAGAGTGCGTGAGTGCTTCTTAGGACGAGGTGTCCGACTAGAAGAGGGCCACTGTGTGTAAGAGAACTCGGGGCGAATAGAACATACCTGACATGTAGGAATTGCGCTATCTGGACTGTATAAAGCTGTGACTGATTGATCGAGAAATACAAACTTGATTGTAAATATTGGAAATGTCAGACATCGCATATGTAGTTTTAAATAGCAATTCAATAACTGCCAATAAATATGTTATAGACTGATTTTAACTATCTGAGTTTATTAATTTAAGTTATGTTATGGTGGATTATGTAAATATTACATGCAGATAACAGGTAATAGCCATAAGTGTCAAGATACTGAGATTAAAATATTAATTTTGGTAGTTTAAAAATAAATTAGGAAATAACATTCGTCGGAAATAGGTTTGCACCGCCTGTGATTGGTTTCATATGAAGGATGTACGCCGAGACAGAAGTCGAATTACAAAAACACTCTTGTCAGGTATGGCATTGTATTCTGCACAGACAGAATGTACATTCATCCCGTACTTTTTGTTGGACCTCGAGCAACATTGTATGTCAGCCGGTGCGAAACTTTTTTGAGGTATATATTAGCTTTAAGAACCTGGCTATGGCAAGAAACTTTGAGTGGAGATGAATCGAGCGGAGAGGTTTAGGCAGCTCCTAAGATCGAGAACTTGAGAGCCGATGCGGGTGAAACGAGGTGAGTATGGAGCAGCACCGGAATGCAATGGCAGGGTAAACGGGAGATCCCAGAGAAAACCCACCTACCAGCGGCATAGTACAGTATGATTCTCACATGCGAAAATTCAAAGTGCGACATTGCCGAGAATTGATCCAGGTTCGTCTAAGTGGAATGCATGTAGATTAACCTCTACACCTAAGCGCCCGCCCCCCCCCCCCAGACTTGGAAAAATTGTAATAATATTCGGTAAGTATTCCACTAAAGTTTATAATCACAGTGTATTATAAAAGTAGTTATAAGAGTTTTGAGAGAAGTGAGTGACGACTGCCTCGTGAGGCACGCAGGTGAGTGATCGCAACTCGCATACGTGAAAGGAGGTCACGTGTTATTTCTGAAGATGAGGAGGAGCTCTCCCCTAACCCTGACCGCGTCTTGACGGCTGGCTAATGAGCTGAGGACGCCTCGTTCTGCGTCCAGGAATGCCGGCGACGAGTCATTACCCAAGTTCTCCTCTCTGGTCGACGACACGGGCGGGCCGCTCCTCGCCCTACATCCAGCTGACTTGGGTCGGTCGCCGTACACGCCTGTTTCTGCGGAGTGCGAGCCTCACGCCATCACACTATTGACAGTTTTACATTACTATAAGCTGTTCACGGTAAAATGAGCACTTTCGAAAGCCCTGCTTAAGATCTACCTCTTGTATACATGTTGTGTGTTCTTCCGCCTTATGTAAAACTATCATCGTCATGGGCCTCATCACTTTATTCATGCGTCGGTAAAGTGAAACAGTGGAATTATTAGAAAAGTAACTATTATACAAGTCTGTTCATTTTTACATTTCTACGAATTAAAACCTACACAAAGCTAAAGAAATAATTTATGTTATCACAAATAGTTACCTAACACTTTTTGTTTGATGTTTATATATGGAACTACTTTCTCCTCTACCGTTACCAACTTGACTTGGACACATGCCACAGGGCACCCGTTAAAATATATGCAGGTAGGGGCAGTGACATTTTTCTAAGGTTAATTTCAAAAGAGCTCACTTTATCTTGAACAGCCTTTACGTTATCACGCCATCACGTCACAACGATTTGTATACTAAAATTGTGACGTATTTATCAGATTAGTAATTTAGTTTTTAGTATGTAACGAAACTCACTAAACACTAATTTATTAGGGGCCACGGTGGCTGAGTGATTAGCATGCTCGCCTCCCACCAAGGCGAACCGGGCTCAATCCCCGGCCGGGTCACCAGATTTTCGCAAGTGGGAATCGTGCCCGTTTCCTCTGCCCCTTCATTCCGGCGCCTCTCCATATTCACTTCAATCATCCTCATCGGCTCTCAAGACCACGCTGTTAAGAGCCGCCTAAATCTCTTCATTTCACTTCACTAATTTACCAAATCCCAAATCACCGCCTTGTACAGTATGTGTTTACCAAATGCCGCGCAATAACCTACGAATATTATTCGTACCATAGGCTATCCATATTTATATTATTTTACAAATTCACGTAATTAACCCAACAAACACGAAATGACAGGCCGGAATCGGGCCAGTAAAAGATATCCGCCAAACTCCGGCCAGATGATGCCAGCCGCTGTCTTATGTCGGAAGCGGCCCTAATGGATTGCGGCAAGACGCCGGGTCTGCGGCGGTTGGATGGCGGCAAGATGCCAGGCCAGCGACGGCTGAATGCCATTACGATGTCGGGCCTGCAGCGGCATGATATCTAGAAATAAGCAGTATAACCATAAAAAAACATTAACTTTTCGATTAAAAATCTGAGTAATTGTTATTTACGCCTTACATATTTTCATTTCATTTATTTCTCAGCACATTATATATGAAAACCTTTTACTTGTCGTGTGCGGGATTCGAACCTAAGACCCTCGAGTTTACAGTCCACCATGCTAACATATACACTACGGGTTAGATTTTTGATAGACTCTAGTAATTTCAAATTTATCATGACACAAATTATTATAAGTGAATGTATAAATTCCATGACAATATAACAAATAAATTTAAAACACTGATAATTTAAAAACAGTTTCTTATTTTCTTCACGGGCTTGCAAACAAAATAGTTTTTGTTAGTTTTTAATTTATCTGTCGGATGGTTGTACAAATGAAAAAAAATTCAAAGTAAAAAATGCCATGGGCCACCACGTGACACATATATAATCACGAAAAAAACATACTAACGGTTAACATATGGGCTCAAAAAAGACATCATGCCATTAACAGCTAGCTAACATCTTGCCTATTAAAGAAAACACTTTTAAAAAGTTTGTCGGCAAAAAGACACATTTGTATCTTTATTGTGATAAAGAACCATGTCTCGAAAACGTTAGCGGTCCGGAATAAATAAGTTGAAGGGCAAGCTTACCGAAAAAAACCAAGATACTATATCAGAATCGGGCCAGAATATTATTTTTGCTATTGCCGACAGTACAGGTATCAGGCCAACAATTTGCCGACACTTTGCCGACATGTTGTGTTTGCTGGAAATCAATATACTTGCAAGAAAATGGCGATATGCATGAATTTCAGTGTTATGATACTTTACGGAATTTGATACACTTAAATGAAAACGTAAAGAAAAAGTTACTATGTACATACGTTATTTTATATTCATATTTATTTATTCACTATGACAAAAGTTTTGTGAAAATTCCCTTGCTCAACAAGATGTGTTCATGGACTTCAGAGTTGTGGATTACAACTTTACTTGACAGATGCCACCGTCGCTATAAATAAATGAATATCGATATAGTTCCTACAGCAACACTGCCTAAGTTTCTGAGTTCATCGAAACAAATACGTGAATACTGTTTTCGTCAGTTAGCAGCACTATCGCATACCACGTGGACCAGAATGAGTGAGAACTAGTGGTTGCACGCTGCCTCCACTAGTGAGAAACTTAATTTACTGTGTGATGGGCAGGAGCCCGGGTCTGTGGGAGAAGCGAGTACTGGTAGACTATCAATTCATGGATACAGCAAGTGTTGTGGTGATCAAGGCTTGTAGTCGCTGTCGTCACGAGTTCAGTCTTGGACATGTCCATGTGTGGCTGTTTGGCGGGTAAACAAGCACCCTGACCTCAGCATCATATGCTGAGGTGAACACGCCTATAAAATTAAACTTTCGTACCTGCTAACAATTCGGGATACTCTATTTTGTTGGGCAAGGTATCCAACTGAAGGAAGTAAGGAGAGGCTCCCTGTAGCATATGTCAGCAACCTACTGCCACATGTAGAGAGAAAGCTGCGCCACTCTGCTTCAGTCATCGTGGTCAGTTAAAAGTGGTCTTTCAATTTAGCGTGTTCGTTTTGTTGTTAACATCTTGGGTTTGCCAAAGTATTGAAGTGAGTGAAAAATACGGTGCACAAACTCATTACAGCATGACTTCTACAGGAGCAGTCCGTACATCCTGAATTCAACTTCTCGGAAAATAATCCCTGCAAGCAATGCTCAAATACACCGGTGTGGTCTTCAAAGCTGAGGACAGAATTGACGTACTGAGAGAGCTAATGCATGAGTTGTTGGGGAAAAGCGGATATGCTGGTACAAATTTGCGGATGAGTCCAGGGCAGTTTTTTAAATACACTGAAGTAATTCCCTAATTCTATAGGTGCTAGTTTTTTTGTAATGCGTACCTTAAGTTTGGGTGCTTTAGTAAATTAGATTGTTTAAATGACGAAAATAACTTCGCTTAAAATCTGTGTTGTCAAAAGTACCGGAATAGTTGTAATATGTTTTTGGGCAAGCTATTCAGGATCGCGTTCAGTTTAAAGAATTTTGTCAAGCTATTATGAGTCAGATATGTACCCGTACAGTTATTAAATATTACCGTATTAAAATATTATACAAATTTCAACGTCCCAGTGTGTCCAAACAGGAGTTTGTTATGGAAACAATTAAATGGGCAGAAGTCTTGTTTGCCGTGTAAGGAATCACAACTATTTGAAATGTGTATATATATATATTTATATATATATATATATATATATATATATATATATATATATATATACTTATTGACGGAGAAAAGTAATTTTTTTACTTTTTACTTTTGCAGGAAAGCAACAAACTCTACAGGGATGGTTAAAATTAGTTATTTAAGTAGTATTAAAAGTGAGAGATTGCTGACGGAAAGAAAATACCGACGTTAAGCCTAACGTTAATCCTAAGCCTCAATGTCAAATTAGTTTTCGGATAAATCATGTAACTGATCAATGGTTTTATAAAAAGAAACATGGGAATTCCGTGCAGAAAAATGAGGTAAAAGTACGAGGCTCGGGGAACGACCTACCGTAGGGAAATGGGGAATAAACGGGCAGCAGGAAAGATACAGAAAATAATGGCTTGGATTTTCAAAAATCAGGAAAACCTGTTATCTGTTTCAGAATCGGGAATCCCGTGAATTACCTATTTAATTGCCCGTTGCGGAAAAAAGACCCACTGGTATGGGTGATGTTGCGAATACAAATTTGTGTAATAAAAATGGTTTGTTGTTGGTTCCGTTGACTATTGGTGATTTACAAGTTAATGCATTAGTTGATTCAGGTGAAAAAGGAGAATCGGTAGATTTTTCTTTGGCGAATGAAGGTTTGAATATGTCAAATATTTTTGCCGTTTTTACGATTAAAACTCAAACATTTTCGTGAAAGTTACAATTTAGAGTGCTTGAAAATTGGCCGCATGATGTAATATTGATCACAGAGCTCTTGGACAGTACACACGCTTGTATTGATAAGTGCTAAAATTTATTTATTTTCCTGAGACTGTAATTGCGTTGAAAAATAAGCTCTCAAAGTGTCGTAGAATACAGGTACAGCACACGAGAAAAGTAGCGCAACAATGGGAGAAACTTATAACGGAATATAGCGACGCGATAACGCCTAAGTTAGAGCATTGTGAAGAGGTTCCTATAGTGTTGACATTAAAAGATAGTGAGCCAGTAGTGTTCGTGCCATATTGTGAATTCCGCCTTAAGACAGTGCTAATTACATCCCAATTCTAGGGAAACATTAGAATTCTGTACACCGTAGGGTTTATACCAGTGGACGCGTTTGCTCATGCGTGAATTCTGGCCCACACAATATGTGACGATAGTTGAACCACGTGTTAGGTTGGTATATTTTTGAGTTCATCTTTACGTACATTGACGACGTATGTATTTATATCATCACTTTAGAATAACACCTTAACCACAAACGGATAGTGTTAGACGCCTTAAGGAAGGCTGGCCTAACGGTAAATTAAGATAAAATTACTTGGACATAACAGCATGGTCATTACCTAGGCTTTATTATTTTAGAAATAAATTTACTCACCGATCCCGTAAAAATACAAGCTGTTATGAATTTTCGGCCGCCGAAAAATTTGTGATGCATAAAATAATTTTAAGAATGGTTGCATTTTATTGCAAACTAGCTGACCAGTGCGACTTCGTTCGAATTATATTTTTGTAAAGTTTTTAAAATAAAGTCCATTATAGTTTCATTATAGTTTTATGTTTAAAATATTAATAATTCTTCTTTCAGGTTTAATTGAGTTATTAAATTACACTCTGCCATCGCTTCGCACATGTTTTATGTTAGCACGATATTTAGGGCTTTGAATCGATCTAACCACTTCTCTTGGGAAATAAAGGAGGACGGCCCATAAAAAAAAAAGAGAAATGAAGGATACAAAAAAAAAATTTAACTGTGCAGTAATCCTAAGAAAAGCTTAATCCAGTACCTATTTACATTCCTGATAATCATATCGCTCTGGCCACTGCGGGCCCATTTGATATATGTCTATCCACTGGGTCACTATGGCTCCACTTGATATAGCAGGCCAGTGCCACACTATTGGGTGCTCTACCACTGGAGCAGCTGCTGCCCCACTTTTGGGTTCTCTAACCACTAAGCTACTGCGGCCCCACTATTGGGTGCTCTACCCACTGAGCTACTGCGGCCCCCTTATTTGGTGCTCTAGCCACTGTGCTACTGCGACCACACTAATGGGTTCTATACCCACTGAGCTACTGCGGCCCATTTATTGGGTGCTCTAGCCCCTGACCAGCTGCGGCCCCACTATTGGGTGCCGGGGTTATTATCTATACACTGTGTTAATTTGATGTCAATACGTTGAGTGGTTTTTGAGTTAAATCCGTTAGTTAGGACAGACAAGCACTTCTATTTTATTTAGTAGTATAGATTTACTTCCAATTTTCGAGAACTCATACAACCGTTAAACTTGTTAAAAATTAAAAATGTGTATTTTGTGATGAATTCTAAGCAGTAAAATGCGTTTAAAAAATCGAAAAGATTTTTAACAAATATTTCCTTTTTACATTTGCCCACTTTCAGTGAAGAATTTTTTTTTGCACTTTGATGGAAGTTCCATAGCCATTGGGGTTGTTTTTAAACCAAAGGAAAAATTGCTATTTTGTTCTGATATCGTTCGGCGGTAAGTTATTCACACAGACGGAAATAACGTTTTCTATTTATGGAAAGGAGTAACTCAGTTGTTTATGGGTTATGGAACGGTTTACTCAGCATTTAGATCATGCACCGTTCAGTTTCTTTTCGCACAACCAAGCATTGAGTTGGTTGTTAAAATCGCAAAAACCAAGAACTATGTTATTAAACTAAACGTCTTTTTTTTTTTTAAATATAAAATCGTGAGCTTTTAAAATTTTAACATTAACACGTCTACTTAAACACTTGAAAATGTTATTCTTCAGCTACGAGGAGAATCCGCAAGCCAAATGTAGTGACATGCGAAGAAAAAATTTAGCCCTCGTCTTATTTAGCCCCTAGTTTAGGGAGAATTCCAGGTATACATTCCCTTACTGCTCAGATGATATATACACCTGGGTTTCGTATGAGAGTGTGTGCCATTACATTCTTTCACTGGCCTGCTTCTGTGCAAGACACGTAACGAAAAGGCCAACAATTATAGTCTTACGAAACAAACGGTGGTCTGCTCCGAGCACGTATACTTGGGGTTTGTCCGGTCATCTGCTTGCCAAGCGCACTCGAATGTACCTATGTTTGATGACGGGAGCAAACATGTCACATATTGTCAAAGCCCATCAACCAAGATCCCCTAAATATGTTCGTTAACACCGGGCTTCAGGCATTTCCAGTGCCCTGGCAGTAATCCGGTTGTATTGTTCCTGATGATAATTTCGTGCTGACACTCTTTAAGGCTCTCTCAAGGTTTTTTTATTTGAAGATATTTTATGCTTTCGTGACACGACATGGATGATACATGTCAAATTAGGAAATTGTTATTCGTGACTTTTATTTACCGTAAATATGAAAAATTGAACTTTAATTATGAATTCGTGCAGATCACAATAATATATAAAAATACAAAGATTGGTTCCAGGTAAAGTATTTATCGAAGTCACCGGAGTGGCACGTTCAAGTTTCTTTGAAAGCCGACAATTTAATCTGCAGTTGAATTTCTTGCTATTTGTACTTTAAACTTTTTCTCTAAAATGTTATAATTGAAGAACGGGCGAACCGCATAACAAATGTCTAAGAAATAGTGCGTGACAATATAATAACATGAAAAATTATTTTGAAATGCACACTAACGTATTAATTTTGTTAAGTTTTGAGGATTATACGAAAAAAAAATACTCAACTGATTTATATCTCCTCTCATTAAAGTAATTTTCCTACGGTGCAATATTATTCCAGCTTATAACTTCCAATCACAGATAAAGAAAATAATTTGCAAAAAAAATAGAAAGTACATGTAGGTCATTGAACTCCCTTAAATTAAGCATTCGTCGCACCACGTTTCACGCACGTCGCAACATCCGCAGAACAGTAGCGCTGCTATTCCTTTGGAGTACCTCCCAAGATCCCATAGACTCAAAACCCAAATATTAATACCTTTCCAGCCACACTAAGCGCACTGTTAAAATTGTCCGTATATTTATGGGAATTTTTACGAAAACGCACAGTAAATATACGGAAACGCAATCCGCAATGACGAGAAACGGAGTTAAGAGCTTAAACACAAAATACGGAAAATCTCCGTATTTTCTACAACTTCGGGTTTCGAGCACGAACAATGGCGAGTCTGCACGAAGTTTTCTCCGCCACTGAAATAAGAAAATTATCGTTACTGCGGCAGTCAAGGTTATTCATCTCCCTAAGACCTATTCTTTCAAACATTGAAAAGTAGCAATAGGTGTGTAATACACCAACTTTTAACACAAACTAAAATTGTTTGTGAATACAAGAAAATCAAAAATATACCTGTTTCACTATGTGAGCACTGTAGGTAAGTGGTAAGGGTGGTGTACTTGCATCTTTTTGACTCGGGTTCAAATCTTGCTTAAGTATAAACAATTTTAACTTTTTTGATGTCTTTTTTATACACAGTAGAACACCCTCTTAATAAAAATTTAATTAAAATATATATTAAAAATTAAATTAAAATATATATTAAAAATTAAATTAAAATAGATACTAAAAATTACTTAAACTAGAAGTACAGAAAACTAACTAGGAAATTGACGGAGAGGTTCCGTGAATTTTACGGAAAGTCCGTTTTTTTGAAAATCAACGTGTCCGTAATTTTACGGAGAGTTTACTGGACACCTCTGGATAAATTTTTGCCAGTACTGTCTCGTAAAGTTAAGGACATTTTTTTTAGCAGTGTGTGCTGCCTGATTACTCGATGCTAGCCGCATTATCACACACGTCCGTTTGTCGAACACCTTTTTGTCCTCCGTCGACCATTTTCAGCTTGAGATATGACACAGCTTGGGCCATTTCCTAAAGTCGAACGTATAGAGGTCGTTAGTCATCAATCTCACACAAGAACGAGAAAGTCTGGTATATTTTCTGTACAAAGTTATATTTATATTATGTTTAAATTAACCTTCAGTTGTTACAAGAATTTGGAACCTATTTAAAACGTGAATTCATTGCGTGGTAAACATTTCTATGCTTGGAAATTTGTCATAGCACTGTAAAAAATACTTGTACAATAACACATGAAAATTTTTGGTAATTTTACATTTTGTATGTGTAATTTGTAAAAACAGCTCAAGTACGTGTAATTTTAAACAAATGTTCTTAATAATGCAGATAGTACTACATGTCTTTGGTGAAAATACATGAATGTATGGCTTAATAAACATAATGATGGTGTTAATTTACACATTTTGAAGTATGCGTAAAAATACACCTACTTGCTGTATTAACCTTAGGTATTATACATTTTTACTGCTGCATATTAGTTGTATGAGCACCCAACTTCAGTAGAGGAAGGTCGGTTAATTTGGCAATATGTTTTAGTTTTTTTAGTATTTTCGTCTAACTTTTTTTCTCTAAGGGTTAATTAAAGGAATATTGTAAACATCATTAGTTTAGCATGTTTTCATAATAGTATTATATTAAAATAAAATCTCTTTTAATAATTTACATATTTGTAAACTAATGTCATAATCATATAATGATTTAAAACAAGGGTGATTTGGCAGTAGTATAAGAGTAATTTGGCAGCAGTGTGACCAGATTTGTACAAAAACAATAACCTTATATCCCACGGCTTACAAAACGCATAACGAAATACAGGTAATAAAAATTAACTCTAACAGATTCCTTACATTTTTCAGTGTGAATCTCCAATGCAAACAAGGCATTAAAAATTATGACGATTCCGCTTAAGGCCTTGACAAACTTCATGATACCACATACGGCATTTAACAGACTGAATCCATGATTCACCATTTTTGTCATTGTCAAATAATCCCTGACTGCTGTTATTTTTCTGTGAATGAATTACACTAGTATATGCTTTTGGATGAATCACTTCTCTTAAACTTTTTTTTTTTTTTTTTAATTCTAGTTGCCTGAAGTGAAGGACTATCCACTGCCGATTCTAGAAACTCTTCAGGGGATGCATTATCGCACTGATGCTCCAAAGGGCTATCTTGTTGTGTATCGAAAACGCGCACTTTTTTGCTGCACTCTTTCTTTGTTGAAACTGGTGGAATTGTTGGGGAAGTGGAATTTGTGCTCTTATTTCTTGCAAACTTGTCGCACTGTGAAGTTCTGAGGAACAGAAAACGTCTTCGTGAAGTACATTCCTGTCGAAAGGAAATATTCCAGTGTGTTTAAACCCACTGGTTATGTTCCTCATATTGGCTGCCTCGAGAAAAACTCCACTAAAGGTAAAAAAAAAAAGAAATCTTTTCTGGTTGGCTTCCTCTCATGCTTGACCAGGGAAACCTTAACAGAATGTTTCCACTAAGTCTTAATCGGACTGAAGACGGACACATCAAGTGGGTGTAGGATGTGTGTAGTGTGCGATGGAAAAGTCAGAAAGATCAAATTCTTCTCTTCTCTGAACTTCATAACCTCTACAGACATGTGGCTGCAATGTAAATAAAGGATTATGATGACAGGTCTTGTTGGAGGAATATTTTCTTCAAAATGATTCATGAACTGAAGAAATATCTCTGAATTTATCCAACCGTTTGGAGAAACACACACCACTGAATTTGCAGGGGCATTGTGCTTCATATCATCGGACAATCTCTGTCCCTTGAATATGGTTAAACATGGACCAGCTTGTCCTACGGAGTTCACAGTAAGAAGCGCCGCGCTCTGCTGCCATCTATTGGTAGACACGTTTCCGTCCTTTCGGGGAAACTATATTGCCTGGTTTGTTCACAAAAGTAATACCACTTTCATCCAGGTTCCAAATACGGTTTGGTTTATCTTTCAGGTCATGGTTTTCCAATGTGGTACACAGAACATCCTATAATTCATTAATGACTTCTTTTGAAACTGATGAAGCTCTGTTAACGGAAAAGTTCTCTGGCAGCCTTATCATAGAACATACCGTTCCTTAGATGAAATCCACCAATTCCAGCCAGCTACTTCTTCGTCCACGTTAAAAGGATTTTTTCTACCACTATTTTTAATTATGTCAAACGCCTGCCGCCTAACATCCGTAGCGCACAAACCAAATCCAGTTTCTTGCTTTTTTGTTGTGTAGGCTACCAATATGTTTATTCCTCGGCACCTGCAAGCACAAGAGGCCTTCCTTTCTTCGCAATAGCAACATCATCTGGTCCAGATGATGAAGTCAAATAACGCTGTAATGTTTTGAAAGGTACATTATACTCCTGGGACGCTTTATAAACCGACCAATCATCTCGTAGAACTCGTCCTACAGCAAAGCGCACGTCATCAGGCATGTATTGTGAATATTTCCCGCGTTTCTCTGGCATGCCTGCAACACACATACACGCCTCGAATAGTAACACAACTCCCCGATAGAGGGAACGCGCTGTCTACTCGCAATGCATTTGTAAAAAAAAAGGTATCAGATCGTACGGCTCTCCAACTTCGCGTTCACAGAAAACCCGCCAAATTCTACAATAGGCTTTACTTTTAAATGCTAAGAAAACTATGTCGTGAGGTAAGCTCTCAGATGTGCCAAACAAAGCATACTATAACGTACAAAAACATACAGGAAATCCCAGATTCTCTGCTTCAAAACACACTCTGATTAAACTCCGTGTCACTAAAAACAAAAAAGATATGACTTCTATCACAACATGCTTCACTACGTGAACGTAACTGGGAAAAATATACCACGTGCTTGTGTTAGTTCACAAATGATACAGCTGTAGCTTGCGAAACAGTCGAAACAGTCAGATATTCTCCGCCAGGTGCTGCACTCTTTTGGCAGTACCAGGAACTACGTCGGAAACATCGGTGTAAGTTGGAAATAGAATGAATACAATATAGTGCCAAATTACCCGTACTGCCAAATTTCCCGAGACTCCTCAGTTGTACATCTTCAATTGTGCAATTTTACAATGACCGTGTGTGTGTGTGTGTAAACTTGCATTACATTCTGCAATATCTGTGAGCGTATATTTACACATTAAATTTTCGATAATTTTGCATTTTTATGTGGAATTTGCTAAAAACGAGTACAGTATCAATATACAGTAGCAGCATTCTTAGACGTGGAAAAGGTTTTGACAGAGTTTTCCACGCAAGGCTTCTTTATAAATTATACCAAAATAACTTCCCAGTCTGCTTCTTTTTCTTTGGAAGGAGCTATATATATATATATATATATATATATATATATATATATATATATATATATATATATTTATTTATTTATATTAGGGCAGGAGTCCCCCAGCGCAGTATACTATGGCCAGTCCTATATAACAGATATTCTGCGCCCCCCTAATTATCATATCAATTTGGGAATTTATGCAGATGACACGGTCATCTACACTCGGTCTGAACTTGCTATTCAGCGCGCCCAGGCACAGCGCACTGAGCTGGAAACTTATTTACGTGAGGAAATAGTCTTCGCTCCCACCATATCCCCCCAATCCAACAACTTATCCTCTTCAGGGAAAATGTTCAATTTAAAGACCTTGGCCTCAACATGGCGGCAACATGTTGAGATTAAGCTGAGAATGTTGCTATGCCCGCATGAGAGCCTTATAACCACTGCTAAATTACCATTCTGGTTTGTCGCGTAAGGATGGGATTCGATTATATCAGACTATGATTCGACCCATTATTTCTTACGCACCCCAATGTTGGATTTCCGGACTTCCCGCTCTGTCATTCTGGTTACGTGACCACCATAATGGATTACGCCATTTTTCTAGCCAGTACGACGCCATCTTGGACTGCCATATTGCTAACCTGTATGTAATTTTTTCATTCTCTTGCATCCCGAAGGTTTTCTCCGAGTGCTCCCACTGTTTTTCTCTTCTGCATTATTTTTATTTATTTCTTCCCTTCTCCCTTATTATTTCCTTCCTCTTCCCTCTCATTCTCTTTTCTCTCTTTTTTGTCTTTGGCCACTAGGGGTGGCGCCATGTTGGTTCTGGCACATACTGCTAGGAGCGCTGGTGTCGCTCTCGTTTGATTAGTCAATCTCGCATGTGTCGCATGCGCTCCGCTGCCATATTGGTTCTGGGATTAGCCAGCTAGAGGCACTGGAATAGTGAGGGATCTAATTGCCGGACCTTGGGTCGCCAGACTTACGCATTAGACCACTCGGCTATCGTGACATGCACTGGAGGAAGAGTTTATAAGTAGTGTATAGCTTAGAGACGAACAAATAATATCTTGCCTCTCATTTAAGACATTACATTTTTATTTTTTGTTACATAATATTTAATGTATTTCATTTACATATCTACATTTTTCTTAAGTTTATATACAAATCAATAATTTTCTAAGAATATATTTTCATTATATAATTTTAATTTTTTTCTTATATAATTTTTTTAAGTGTCTGAAATTAATTTTAAGTATTTTTAGTCAACAATTTTTTGATATTTTATTTTTATTTTTTCATTTTTTATTACTTTGGTTTAACTTACATATGTATTATTTAATATTTAACTTATACACTTTTTTTTAAGGTATTTTAAAGTATTTTTATTAAACTTTAAAGTGTATCGAGTGAGGGGTATATGGATTCGTGTTTTTCAGGGAGATAAGAATATGTCAATAGAATATATGATTACGTGGCAATGGTAAGCGCCATGTTGGATTTTTATACGCGTATATATTAAAGCTGTTTTAGTAAATATATGCCAAGTGTTCTATATTATGAACGTTGGTTATTCACACCTTTTCGATTTTTATTTACATATCATATTTTTTTAAATATATTCCAGGCTTAAGTATGTAGGGACTTGTATGCTGAACTTAGAAAAACATATATTTCCTACTCCTATGTAATGTAATGCTTGTAAATTTCATGCATTCTTATAAATAATCAGTTCAATATCCACTCAACCTAACCTAAATTCACCAAACCTAATTTCACCTGACCTAACTTCACCTAACCCAATCATCGCGGAAGATCTCTCGACATTCAACCATCACACTCTAGTCATCGCCAGACCCCTCTTCACCTCCCCTCCAACCAGCTTTACTTAACAGTCATATCGAATTTTAGTGAGTACCAAAACAGATATAGTACCTTTCACCATGACATTAGCTTACCTCATTCATGCTATTAACAATACTATCCATATCCAACACCGTACTTCAGAATTACTGATCCATAATAACAGTCGACTTTACTGACTACCATTTCAGCCCCATCTAACTTTGCCAGTTACACGTATAAACAAGCCATTCTAGCTGCCGAACCAATAAAATATTCCAATCATGCTATCATAAGATCAATACTGTTTATTTAACCATCTACGAAACCCATATTGTCTTAATTCCCATCACACCATTCCGCTCATACTAACCGACCATACCAGGTAATCATTCTGCCCCTCTCATACTAACTACACAAACAACGAATCATACAATTAAACCATACTCTTCAGACAATCTAAGTTATACTTTTTTTTTTACTGAAAAAGTAACCCAACATGTGGTCGTCATGCCAATCAGCCATACAAGCAAAATAATTGTACACCCAAGTCATGCTCGTATGCGCTCCACCCCATGTCAGGACTCTGAATATATTTAATTTCTCTCGCCCTCCACTCAATCCACCTATCAGTACATTTAGTCATGTACGTAATAACTTAGAATGTATTTTCATACTGTTTAGAACACGGAATATTTTTAACTTAGTCACACCCATTCTACCCTATGTCAGGACTTTGAAAGACACATTAACCTAACCTAAAAAATTCAAGGCACTGCTCTTTAGTCATGTACGTTAAAACTTGGAATATCATTTTTTCATTAAAATTTTTTTAAGTATTTTTAAAAAAATATTATGGAAATGTGTACTTACGCTCCTCCTCCTCCTCCTCCTCCTCCTGTTCATGTTATGAGTACTATAGCCATCCTGCAACATTCACTCGCATAAAATTAGAGTTAAACTGAATTAATAAGTGTTTCAGAGAAGCAGATATATATATATATATATATATATATATATATATATATATATATATATATATATATATATATATATTACTATGAATTTATATACAATTTTTATTCACAAATACATATATACATATATTCAATAGATAGATCACCGCATTCTTTTGCAGAATATCTGCTCTACTAATCAACACCAGACTAAATTTACTCGTACATTATACTAGAAGTCAAGTAGACCACAGTTCAGGCATCTTGAACAAACCACTGCTAGCTTTAAACCCACAACATCCCTTCATTTTATCCAAGGACCAGCTGACCTTGTAAATGTCAAGAGCAAATCTGTACCTTCTTGGTAACTGGAGTCTGTACGTGCTTCCTGGCAGTTTCCACACCTGGGCGGTGTCAGATTGCCTTAGTCAGCACATAGAATTTCTGCTCCCCCTTCGTGTCTGGTAACTGGAGTCTGTATGTGCTTACAAGTCGTTTGCACAATCTGCAGTGTGTCGGATGACCATGTGAGTGGGAATAGCTGTGTTAGCATTTCTGCAACTGCTATGCATCTGTTAAATAAATAGAATAAGTCAGCAGGCTTCACGAGCAAGTACAAGCCTGCAACGGCACAGAGCTAGCTATACCCAACCCAATATGGCATATAAGGACAGGCAAAAATAAAATCAATGCAAAGTAAAGTAAAAACATACTTTCATTTTTAAAAAATCCATGTAGGCCTAGATATCACCACTTAAAAAAAACATTGCTAAGTCCTACTTCAAAATGTCTTTCTCATCGACCCAGGAGTCGTCACACTTCGAGTGTCCGAGTCACCTCACATACACACGTCCATCACGTCATTTCAGCACCTTTTCCACCAAATACATGGCTGGAAACTTCGTAGGCTGGATCTCCTGTGTGTGAAAGCCTCCGACGATGGGTTCGCCTAGTAGGTCCTCCAGGTAATACATGTGCCGATACCGTCGTCTGTGTGGAGATTTTTCAGCATGCATCCTTCGCTCAACACACCTGCCATTGCTTCGGTGACGTCACGTGCATTCTTTGACTTGAGTGGCCTGGCCCCGACATTTTGGGAAAAGTGTCTATTACTGTCAAAATATAGCGGTGGCACTTATTCGCACGAGCAAAGTCTTGCATTTGGATCAGATCAGATTGGAAAGTATCGTCCAGCCCTTTCATGACGTACTTTCTACTAGGGTAATTCCTTCTAGCCGACCTGTGCAATTCGCCGGAAATTTCATATTTCATCATCGCACGAGCTAGCCAACTTCGACGAGTTCTTCAATGATGGATATAATCTCGTTGGTGTGCGACTGGCTGCCAGCAGACTGCGAAGCAACTAGCAGTTGTATTCTATCGACGAGTTTGTTTGGATCGTCCCAATACACATAGTACATCTTGCGTTTGGCATCGATCTTTTGCAGCGGCAGACCCGATCCAGTAGCTTCGGCCAATTGTGGAAATAGTCCTGCGATAATGCCGAATTTTGCATTGGCTGTGTCCTTAATCGTCGCACTGAGAGGTTATCGTTCGCATAATGAGCACGACTGGACTGTAGCAGGCGACGGTACTTCTGCAAATCTGATTCGGCGTAGTGTCTGGGACGACTACGAAACAAAAGTTCGCATAGACCATGTGTCATCTTCACCTTGCGCTTGCCGATCTGCATCACATCTCCTGAAAAAAACCATCACTTCCTTGTTTCCGAGAAACCATTTTTCGTAGCAGTATCGTAGGCTGTACATCTTGTCGCTGTTGCGATCGGAGTAGGAAGCGATGTCGTGCCCGACCAGCGTGCCCACCTTGGGTCCACGCTCTCGTGCTCATTTCCGTTCCCATAAACGCAGCATATCGACTAGGGGCAAATCATCTTCATAGCTAAAGATGCCACCTTCCAATTCGGGCAGTTCCAGGCTTCTTTTCCTTTTACTTGTTGAGGTCGATCCTTCCACCTTGATTTCATATTTGATATTTAGTCGAGGCAAAGCTTTCTCCTGGCATTGTCGACCAAGTTCATCGAGGCGGCTGGTTATCAACTTGTAAGCCTCTTCTCTTCGATTCTCGAGGGCTAGTTTATAACTATTCGCAAGTTGATATTTCGCCGAACATCTTCGATGGTTTGCTGCAGCTCAATCATCAGTTCGGGTCGGTCCATCAACATTCATAGAATGGAACAAACAGAACTACACAGGCTGTACATATATTCACTTTTGAGTTCAGGAAAGTAAATCTTCGATCCTTTCAAGTCGGTAGATGCACGCATCCAGCACCTTCTTTCTATGCCTCGCAACATTGGTTTTGGCAGCTAGCTTGGACGTCAACATATTTTGAAGAGTCTTCAATTCTTCCTGTCTCTGCACATTCGACACATTGATCAGGTCTATTATCCGTGCCTCCATGCCTCCTATGTGCCGGTTGATAGCCACCACATCTTCTACCTCTTCTTTTTTCATGCTCTCGATTTTTTGCCCAAGAAGCTACTGACCCCTGCGAATATCAGCGAGGTGAGCTTCCATTAGCACATTTCCATCATCATCGGAGCACAGACCATGTTCGAATTTGGAAATTGTATTGCGACTCATGGCCAGTGTCTTACTATAAACCGATCGAAGCCACACCTCTACCTGCCATTATATAGAGGCCAGTCTTTTAAGATCGCTAAAAATCCATATTTCTCTTTCCAGCACAAGGCACACATATCCTCAAACTCTGCAAACATCATGTCCGTAGAGACGTGGTCCTTGTACACTTGCCGTAAGTCCACATCATCAATGCGAATCAGTACTAACACATTGGCATTATCGCGAAGCAGTTGTTTAGGTATGCGCGAATAAGTCTATCCGAGGTACACCTTGTCAACAAATGCATGTCGTCCCATGCTAAAGTACTCCTGAATACAAGTCTGTTTCTCACAGGCAATATCATCAAAGGCTAATATCGAGTTTGTCAGTGCTTCGCGCGGCGACACGATGGCTTCATTATCGTTGCATGGGAAATAACCCAAGCCTTTCACAGCCTGCAGTATTAGTGCCAATCGTTGATATTTCGATTGCTGGAGTGGTGTGGAGTACAGGTACACATTCTCGAACCGTATACCGTTCGGTTCTTCCAGCAATAGGACACATGTCTTGCCGCAACCCAATGGTCCTGCGATGATGCAGCGCACAGTATTCGGAAATAGGCTTCCATGTCGTGATTCGTGGGAGATAACTTCATCACATGGAACTGTGGACATTTGTGTATTTGCTTTTTAGTGCAGAGGAACAAAAATAAATTGTAAGCGAATAATTATTTATCCGTTTACATAAAAGGTGTCTGCACCTATACTCTCCAGTCAGTATGTTGGTGTCCATCATTCTAAATGGTAAGACATCCAAGCTGAGGGCAACATTTTACCTCCTGCCCTTAAAACCGGAAGGCGACTAGGTCGTCAGGCTTATGGATTTTCAGACTTACTACTCCATATCCAACATAGAAGAAAATGTGAATTCTGCATTCTGTTACGTAGTGGCAGGTGCTGTGAAGGAAACAAGCATTCCCACCAGTGCATACAAACTGAAGGATATAGCTAATTCCATTAAGAAATTCATGCCATCAGATGTGACTTTCGAACTACGCAGTAACCCAAGAAGGCAGAAATATTTTGCAGTGCAGATATCGACTTTATCAAACCGGATACCATCGGACCAATGCTGGGGTTTGAGATGTGAATCTACAAAGCTGGTAAAATGCACGAATCGTCGCAGCCGGTGAACGTATTTCCAGTGAACGTCATATGCATAAACTGTAATTTGGGAACGGCTGCTACGTCAGTGGTAAAACTAGCAATACACTGCACAAATTTGCGCCGATGGCCCCACCAGGTTATAAACTGGTCGAAGTTCCGAAAAACATCACTTATGTTATAGTGGTCGCGAAGAGTGCACACGTCAATCATCGATCAGGAAGATAAACATATAGAGTTCAGAAACAAAGGAATCACTTTGTGCTTGCACTTGAAACGATGGGATTTAGTTTTGCCAGGCGTACCGTGCATAAAGTTGAGCTCAGCACCAAACCCGAGACCAATAGAGCTCGAGACACCAAAGTGCTAACACGTGCCAACATACAGTTTCTACATAGCTTAGGGTTGAAAGTGAACAGAAATGAAAGACAATAACGTACTGAATGTGACCCAGAGGGCAGCATTCGACAACAGCATCGACAAGTTTGAGCTGCATTGCTACCAGCAGTATCTGACAGACCCCTATGCCCTCGGGCGTGAGGTTCGAATCCCGATATAGCATAAAGATATCTACACCCTGCCTTCACAGTCATTCTTGCGCATCCAAGGTACACTCATGAAAGATGACGGAACTAACCCCACCACAACGGTGTTCATTCTCAACGGTATACTTCGCCTCATAGAGTGAGTAATATATGAAATAAACAGTGTTACTATTTATGAAACACTGGATATGGGCATTACCACAACCATAAAAACAACCTCTCGCTCTCGCCTAACAATCTCGACATGATAAAAATGGCAGGCTGGGGAATGGAAGACATCTACAAAGTTCCCATCTTCGCAGAAGGCAGGTTCGAGGTGAGTGTGCCACTATTGACGCTACTTGGTTTCACCGAGGATTATATGAAGATAACAGTTGGAGCCAAGCAAGAACTGGTGATAATGCTAGCCACCTCCCATCTCGATGCAGTGTTAGGAGTTGGAGAAAATCCACAGTCTGTCGCTGTAACCCTGACCAACATGGCTGGTTTGTTTCCCATGTGACTGAGGACCCTTCTAACGTGTGAAGCTACTGAAGTACGTCAAGAAAGAAAAATCATCGATATAACCTTCAGGAATTGGAGTTTGGTTACATGTCCGGTCCTGTCATCTGTCACGAGGAACAACTGGGATGTGAAGACTTCTTCAAGCATGGAAAAACCATGTTATGTCATATTGGCATTTCAAACAAACAAGCAACACAACTTCTCGGCAGACAAATCGACCTGCGACCACTGCAAAGTCGAGAACATAAAGATATCATTGAATAGCGAAAGCTATCCATATGTAGCTTTGAACACCTCCTTCGATCAAGAAAGATTTACATTGACATATTATATGTGTACTCAGTTTGAAGCCGCCTACTACAGACGAGAGTCTTACCCTGCCCTGAGTCCGTTGCCCTGAGTCCGTTGCTGGTCTTCGACACATCCAAACAAAACGAGCGAGTTCAAAATGGTTTGGTGGATTGTCATATATAAATTATTTCCATGGAAAATGTGCCTGCGAAACACTGCTGCCTACAGTATGCTTTTTCACAACAGAGTAGTGAGCTACGAATGCTTTTCGGAACTGGTAAACATGGTGAACTAAGTATATATAAACAGGATGATCACTGCTTCTCGCCTCAGTTTGTATCAGGATGTACTGTAGTCTGCAAGGCTTCCAGAGCCATAGCGGCTACGTGCTCAAGGAGATCGCAATGACCCTTGACGACGATGGCAAAATTTGCACGTGCTTCTTCTGCACCCCTTATTCGTGGAAACTCTTGGACGAGGAAAGCAAGAAGACAAACGATTGGCTGACCAAGTACCACCATGGACTGGAGTGGGACGAAGGCAAGATTCCTTACCATCAGGTGGGGAATGTTCTGCGCTACTTGCTGATGCAGTATCCGCTAGGACTTGTTTACATGGCGGGGCCCGAGCAGAAGAAATGTCTGAACGACTTGTGCAAAAACGAAGTTGAAATCATCGATGTACAGTGTGTATATGGC
Organism: Dryococelus australis; assembly: GCA_029891345.1. Lineage (NCBI taxonomy): Eukaryota > Metazoa > Arthropoda > Insecta > Phasmatodea > Phasmatidae > Dryococelus > Dryococelus australis. The sequence continues at coordinate 231,119,884 of CM056993.1, forward strand.
TGTCTTTCCCTGCGCAAGCTGGCCAAACTTTACAACGACCAGCACCGATACGCCTGCGACAGGTCAGAACCTGTCTGGACACGCATGTGGAGAAGCTCACAGCTGCTGCAAAAATGGTGTGCTTTGTCCTTGGACCATGAATCGGCAAGTTACGACTAGACACGAAGTCACCCGAAATGTATGAGAATTTTAGATTTCGTGTGGTGGCACACCTGCTCATCGTCCTTATTATATATATTTATAATAGTGTGTGTGAATGTATTTTATTGTTTTATTTATTTCTTCATTGTATTATTGACTCCATTCTGTCCTATGAACAGTTATACAAATTCCCAGTCTGACTATGGAACTACAAGAACTAATTATTAAAAAATTATAAATGTGTTTTGTACTGACTGTGTTCTAAATAAATAGTGTATAAAATGTATTTGAGTGTTTTATTTATTTCTTTCTTGTATCATTTCCTTGCAAAATTATTAATTTCATTTTCTTGTAAATTATTTCTTTATGGTAAAAAATTATTAAGTTTTAATTGCGTACTTTAAGTTTTTATCCAAGTGAATAAACAATCATGTTCTGGGGGTCACTCCCAGATTTTCGAGCAGGAAGAGGTAGCAGGTTGTCTTGGCTTTAAGGAAACATGTGTTTTTGCAATTAATTACTGAAGTTCTCAGAATTGCTACTACAGATGAATTACCCTAGCAAGGTATAGTCTCTCTCTCTCTCACACACCTACACACGTAAAAATACTTTTTCACTTACACACTGTGACCACTGACAGCAAAATATATTCGCCTATAAGGTGAATTGTAGGGACAATACACCCTTGTGGTGTGTTGTGATTGTAATTTAATAATTTTTTTCAAAAAAGGCACTTATTACTCAATGACTCAAAGAGAACTTGTGAACTAACTCCTCTACCACCATTTGCAATGTAATGTGTCAGCTGATGGTTGCTGGTGTAGCAGAAACGTAGCACTCATTTTCGTATAATTACATCTGTCTTGGTTAAGTATTTATTGCCATAATACGGGCTTTTTACCTGCATTGTGGATCTTAAAACACCTGTTCGATTACACCCCACATATCACCGCAAGGGTGATATACCCCTAGTGAGTTCCCTGCAGGAACTTTTATCATGTCGATTGTCACAGGGGTGTGGGTTATTCAGTGGGGGTGAATGCATGTCTGGTTAATCAGTGCGGTGTATGTATGTCTGGTTATTCAGTGGGAGTGCATTTATGTCTGTTTAATCATTGGGGGTGTATATATGTCTGCCTGTGGAATTACCTATGTTAAAAAATATATTATAATAATCGTAATTATTTTTAATATATTTATTTCAAAATATAAATATTTTAGATATCACCACCAATATAGATTTATTTATTACTTATGAATTAAAACACTATTTCGGCATGGCTCAATACATGTATATTTCCAGCAGTACCAACCAACTTCCGATATATCCGTATTCGATCCCCTAATCTCAAACTTAATATTATTCCGAGAGAGCACAGGAGTAGAGTACATTCTAATTATACGAAGGGCATCCCCCAACTTTTCCGTTGAGAACGCTGAAGAAATGCACACATTGTAAGGTAATTTACCCATTCATGTATGGGATTTTCTACTACCACGTACATAAATTTTATTCCAGATTGTGGTAATTTTACCTTACCTGTAAGGAAAACTATGTTTCCCCCCACAAGTTTGCTAATATTACCTTACACTTGTCCAGTTTATTCCCCTTATTTTTGGATAGTGTATTATTCGAAATAAGATGGATTTATAAAGTGCACACTTTACCGTGAATATGCTTTATATGTGTGCTCAGTACGGCGGTATATTTCAGCCGCAGCGGTTACTCGTGCAGTAAGATCTTCCTCAGATATTACTGGAGTCCCAAACACCATTCTTTTTCTAGGACCACAAATAAAATAGTCGAGGAGCGTAAGATTTGGTGAGGATGGCAGCCATGGAACAGGCTCACGTCTGCCAGTCCATGGATGTGGATGCATGACATACTATACACTTACCATTTTGTTGATGTGAGGACTTCCTTACACAGTTAACATGATCAGCTTTGAATTTTACGCAATATAATATGACGACTACGAACCAATATTTTTCTGGCATTCTTACACTTCAACTTACAGTTATCTTCCATTACTACTGCGACGATGATAAATTCAGCGAATATCTAACAAAACCAGAAGGCGTTAGTTATTCTCTGTATCTTGTACAAAAATGATCTGGGTCTCCATCCTGTCGATGCCAGTTCACACCACGTAATTCCATTTCTGCGTACTCAGCTGTTCTGTGCTCGAACCAGGTTACCATGAATAATTACTTTTCTTGAAAAAAAGACAAAACCAATTTTGCTAGTCTTAGCCTGATATTACTAGGATACTTATAACAACATTGATTTCCATCAATACAAATACCATTGTAAAATTAATTAAGCGAACACCACAGTTTATTGTATATTACAATTTGTATAAAGGGAAACTTAATATTTAATTCACTATTCCGCTAACTTACGTCCAACGAATAACTAACATCAAATAGAATAGTTTGTGTAATTTTTGGCGTGGACCAACAGCATTGGCGGTTTTGTAGGAAATGTTTGTATATATACAGATATCAACGTACCGATACGTGCCTTAATGGTATCTCGATCAGCCTCATTGCGTAGAATGGGACCGAGGTGGTTAAGTAGTTAGACTACACGCCTTCCATCTAGGCGAACCAGGTTCGATTCCCGACGCACTCGCTTCTCGGATTTTCGCATGTGGGAATCGTGCTAGCTGGTCAGCGAGCTTTCTCGTTTCCCCCGCCCTTTCATTCCGGCGTTGCTCCATTATAACCTAAAAAAAAAACCCTCATCGGCTCTCAAGATCTCGTTAACTCTATGCATAATTTTTTCGCACCAGGTGTTGCAGAAAGAGGAAATATATGATGTGACTGTACTTGCAAATTTCTTTTATCAACTAACACTTTGGTGCCTGTGGAAAGTGTTTCCGTAGTTCCTTGGCACCAGCAGTAAGCTAATACCATTATCCAGGAAAAATATTACTCTTTCTCCAGTATCAATCATTAGTATTCTCCAACACGTCAAACGAGAATTAATTTACTGGGGATAATATTTTAAGTGTCTCCGAATCTCCACATATTATTATTCTAATTATTAATGTTTAATCCCAAATGGAACTGAAAGTCTCGGGAGAAGTGGGTTTTAGTGTCTTATGCGGGGGAAAGTTTCGGGCTGAATTTTATGGCTTGAAAGTGTCAAGCACACTTTTTTTTTTTTTTTGTTTAACACCTACATCTTACTCGTCCGCGAATATTACGTGCACATTCATTGTTACTTAAAAATTTTTCTAAAGAGCTGCTAAAGTTCTACTTCCAGGATATTCCTCCGTCTAGTGCAAACAAAGCTTAAAAAATTACTCGAAATTTTATGCAACTCAGAACAGCTTCAGATATTGTTATGACGTAATTCCTGAATATATGCCATGATCTCACATGGTGCTATCAAGCTCGCGTGGTGTCAGTGTGATAATATTTCGCCTTCGCGATGATAAAGCACATACGCTTCACTTCACCTCATGCACGCAATAGACACCAGCTGGGGTCAGCATTATCTGAGCACATATGCTACATCTCTAGGTCGTCCCACACACGGCTGCTGGGGCCTTACCCATGACGTAACTGCCGAAGTATGCCAGACTTCTGGTGCAAGCATCACCATGGCGCCTGAGTTCTCACGGCTTGACGACGGCTGACATGGATTTTTTAATCCTTAGCGCCAGTAACCGAGCGAGGTGGCGTAGTGGAAACTTACTGTACTCGCATTCGGGAGGAGCCGGGTTCGATTCCCCGTCCGGCCATCCTGGTTTCGGTTTTCCATGGTTTCCCCAAATCACTCCAGACGAATGCTGGGATGCATTGTTACTACAGGCTGTTCCTTCTCCTCTGGGCAACTTGCACCGTCTCTAATGATCTCGCTGGCAATGAGACCTACCCACCAACCAATCCATATACGCTCCTAAGTGATATTTAATATAGGCTGTTCACAGTTAATTGAGGACTTTAGAACTTAGCCTTTTAAAACATCACTGCCCCTAGCTGCATGCAATTTAAAGGGCACTCTGCCTGGCCTTTGCCCAGTAATGTTGGTAATGACGCAGGGAAAGCAGTTCCTTAATTTAATGTCGAATTAGAAGTGTTAGGTAATCATGAGCGAGTACTGAAATTATATAATATATTACCTTTCTATCGGACTTAGAAATATGCGACAATTTTTCCCATTGTTCGGGGAATATTATAGGAATTTATATTAATGGCGAAACGGAAGTTTTAGGCATTGGATATAGGAATCATGGCAAGATAGGAATATCGCAAATCGATTAATGACGTGAGTTTTCGTAAGTTATTAGCGAGGTTCGTGTGCGAACTTCTGGCTGATTACGTACACTCATTATAAATGTCTAAGCAATATCTACCGGCTAAAATGGTTTAGTGATCTGTGTTCGAGTCCCTGAAACTATATAAAAAAATAATAATTTTCTCTGTTGGATTTAACATTTCGCAATTTTTGCTCACTATTTCGGAGGCCACTTCTAGGAATGTGTAATAAACAGGAAATGTAAATTTTAGGCACCAGATATAGGAATCAGATTGAGATAATAGGTTCGCAATTCGACTAGCGACCTGAGTTTTAAAAACTTTTTAGTAATGTCCATAAATTAATTTTTTTTCATATTGTGATTTTTATAGTTTGGTACGTATGCGGTGTGGTGGTCAGCATTTATATTTGTATGGATAATTGGTATAATCATGTGGTTTGTTTGATGGGTGGTATGATTTATGACGGACGTCTGATGGTGATGATACGATGACAAACATGATGGAGTTAGGAATTTTGGTATATTTTAAAAAAATATTTTTGTGATTTTTATTTGTTGTGTAGTATTGGAAGGTGGGTAGGTAAGGGTAGGGATTGATGTTTAGGGTGCTGGGATGAGTGTGAGGTTAATATGGTATGTTCTTAGAGTTAAAAAAAAATACTGTGGTTTTTATGTCTATAAATAAATAAGTACACGATTACATTATTACTCGTCATCAGTCGAGCTGTAGCGAGGGCATGACGTTAGCTGGGCGAGGGACGTTGGCGAGGTCACATCTACAGAACAGCTCTCGTAAGTGTACTTGTTAAAATATAAAAGAAATTTCCAAGATTTGCATTCTGTACGACTCGAACCCCGTACCGGAAATCGAAACTCCGTATCGGAAGTGTAGTGCACTATAAGTGCATTTGTAAATAAAAAAAAAAAAATTGAAGCGATTTACAGAAGTGATGCATGTCGGAAGGACATGAGTTCGAAGCCCGGAACAATAAAAAAAAAAAATTTTCCTCTATCGAACTTATAAAATATCGGACAACGTTTTCCCGAGTGATGGGAGAGTGTTCATATAGAGCATGCTGATTGATACCTTAATATCAGGGGAAGCTAAGATCTATTTGGCAGCTTTCTCTCGCTATACTGTGAATATGAATGCCTGCCTTAGATATCGCTAACTGGTTGTCTCTAGTGCCAATTATGCAATCGGGTTATCGCCTATGTTCAAAATGCCTGTCAGCTTGAGAGGGCAGTCTGAACGAAGAGTCCTTTTATTGAAACCATGTAATATTTTTATCTGTAAACCAGCAAACCGAAGTTTATTTTTATTTTGGATATTCTATGGCATACTGATATGAATTCTGAGATAAGAGGTTATGATCTAAATATGTTAATTTCAACTTATTTGTTTGTTTACATGATTGTATAGTTATCTTCTTTTACTTTAAAACATAATTCTTTATTTTATTTGTTATTTCGAAACAGACTTAATGTTTTAATTGTATTTCCATTTCATTTTACCGGAAGTAGTTTCTCGCCAATAAGATCAGGTTTTTAGGAAGTTGCCGGAAGTCGTTGCTTCTGGGGAGGATCTCTGAAGGGTCAATTCAGTTGCAGGCTTGTACTTGTTCGTGATGCCTGCTGACTTATACTCTTCATTTACTTGCCACCGTGCAGATACAGACTAGCTCTTGACATTTACAAGGTCAACTGGTCGTCGGATAAAATCAAGGGGGGCGTGATGAGTTTAAATCTAGCAATGGCTTATTCAAGATGTCTGAACTGTGGTCTACTTGACTTCTAGTTTGAGGTATAAGTAAATTTTTAGTTTGGTGTTGGTTAGTAGAACAGATATTCTTGCAAAAGAATGCGGCGATATATCTATTGAATATATGTATATGTGAATAAAAATTGTATATAAATTTATAGTAATATGTGTATCTGCTTCTCTGAAACACTTATTATTTCAGTTTAAAACAAATTTGTGCGAGTGCATGTCGTAGGAGTGCCATATTGCTCGTTATAAAGTGGTCTATGAGAGCTGCTAACTAATCATCATTGTCCTTCCAGTGAATAAGGTTTTTTTAATGTGAAAATATATTTCATCCTAGTGTTATCTTAGCTCAGATTGAGCTCATGGTCATACCCATAACTCCATAGGTACACATTTCCATAATATCTAAAAAATATACTTAAAAATGATTCCAAGTTCGAATGTACATGGCTATAGAGTGCGGTGGTTAGATTAGGTCAAGTTCGATTAAGTGGGTGGCGAGATAAATAAAATATATTCAGAGCCCTGGCATGGGGTGGAACGCACACGAGTATGACTTGACTGTACAGTTAGTTTGCTTGTATGGTTGATAGGTATGATCTGATCACATGTTCTGTTACTTTGGCAGTATGAAAAAAAGTATAGCTTAGATGGTGTGAGGAGAATGGTGTATTTGTATGATTCGTTTTGTTTTTAGCTAGTTAAATGAGACGGGGCAGAATGCTTAGCTGGTATGGTCGGTTATTATAAGCGGGATGGTTTAATGGGAATTAAAACAATATGGGTGTCGTGGATGGTTAATTAAATAGTATTGATGTTATAATAGCATGGATGGAGTATTTGATTGTAAAATTTATAGATTAAAAATAATTAAAAAATTACATATGGAATGAAAATTATATAAGAAATAAAAATTATATAATAAAATATACAAACAATTATTTATTTGTATATAAACTTTAATAGGTATTGATATGTAAATGAAATACTTAAAAATTAGATAAGAAATAAAAATGTAATATCTTTAATGAGAGGCAAGATATTATTTATTCGTCTACAAGCTACATACCACTTATAAACTCTTTTCCCAGCGCATGTCGCGATAGCTGAGTGGTGTAAGGCGCAAGCTTAGCTACCCAGGTCCGGCAGTTCGACCCCGCACCAGATGGTATTTTTAGTTCTAAAAAAAGTAGCGCCCCTAGGGGCCAATTCCAGAACCAAATATGGCGGCGCTCCTAGTGGCCAGAACTAATGGGGGGAAACAAATGACAAACGAAAAAACCAAGATGACGACCTCAATGTAAAAAAGATGCCGGCCTCCAGCAACAGCCGATAAAAACAAATAAGAGGAGAGAAAGAAGGAAAGGAAGAAAGAGATATAACAAATTAAAAATAATGCAAAAGAGAAAAAAAGTGGGAGCACTCGGAGAACTCCCCTCGGAATGCAAGGGAAAGAAAAAATTACTTAGGTTACCAATATGGCAGTCGAAAGAATAAACAATATGGCGGCATACTGGCTACAAAGATTGTAGCCGTACTGGTTAGCTGCATGGCAGAATCCAAGATGACGGTCGCGTGACCAGAATGACAGAGCAGCAAGTCCGGGATCCAACAAGGCGTCCGTGTGACACTGGCACCTCGCTTGCCTACTACTCTGAATAAATGCTTTAGGCTGGCAGCACATACATCACGCTCTGGACCTAAGATGCAGAACTGAAACAAGAACTGCGGCAAGACTTTATTCGAGAACAGGCCCTAAAATATTATTCAAAAGACGACACAAATCCTATAATTTCTGCCCTAGAGTACGAAATAGATGAGACTCAGCGTTATTAGTGTCTCTAGTTCATAGACCTTCTTAGCCCTGAGTGTAAGACACTACCATTCCTTTCATAATAGCACCTGGGCAGCCCCAACAGTCTATTGCAGTAAACTAATCTGAGCTGTCCTGAAGGGACTGCTCAGCCTAGATTAAATTGGTCAATAATTAAAAATATTATAAATTTTAATTATATTAATACACCTCTAATTCCCACCCAGCTGCTTGTAGATATGGTCCGTTCACCAATGCCGATTCCAAGGCTGCCTCTTGTCAGATTACCTGCAATATCTGAGGAGGCTGTGGCGATAGTCTGCTCTCTGCAGTAGCTGGTGAGAGCTCCCACACACACCCACACACACCTTTTAATTATTAAGTTGCAGTAAAATAATCTGAGTTGCACCGAAGGAGCAGCTCAGCCTAGATTAATAACTTTAATTAGTTTGTTAAGTTAGGCCTAACACCTCTTGCCAGCCAGCTATATGTATGTGCGATCAGTTCAGCACTGCCGTTCCAAGACGGCATCTTGTTAGATTACCTGCAACATCTGAGGAGGCTGTGGTGATATTGAGCTCTCTACAGCAGCTGGTGAGAGTCCTCCGTCAAGAAGAAGACGATCCCCTTCCCTTGGTGAAGCTTATTGAACTCGTAGCATATGGCCGTAGATGTACTCTGTTACGTCAAATGGCTACAGAAACTGGCCGCTGCGAGGTAGCACAGCACTAGATATAACACATATGTCCCCGAGGACATATGTTATTATAAGACACTTAGGCTATTTTGACCTTAGATCTAATTGATGAGCTCCATTCTTTTCTCAGGTTGTACCATCTCTTCCTAGATATCTAAAAACCAGTAAGTGTTGGCCCAGCTGACACTTACTGGCAACTCATTTATTTCTCTACAATTTTGCAGATTCTACTGGGGAATTGGGGGGAAGAGGCCCAATAGCGCCACTTCCCCCACCAGAGATGTGTGCAACACATCTCTGGTTAAGCTAGCTTCCCTCCTACTTGCCACGGCAAAGGCGAAATAAAGTTCCTGTCCCCTCTCTGCTAGCTTTTTCATTTCTACTAACGAGCATGTTCCACTCACATTCCGTCTCCTGTCGCATTTCTGTTTAATGCATGAATAATTTTGAATTATCTTCAGTCGACTGGGTTTTTACGGTGTCTATGCCGGTTTTTTCCAGTCTTTTCTAGTGATAGCTTAGCTATAAGTACACTTAGAGAAGTAGTCATGCCCCCAATTGCTGGCTATGGCTGCCCAATCCCTCTCTGCCGTAAAGCATGTCTCCTCGCATGATTTCCTTTCCTTGTAGGCGTAAGGGGAGTTAGCCCTGAGATACAACAAAATCCCTCCTAAGGCTGTTCACAGTAAAGTGAGCACTTTTGAGGCCCTAGTTACTTTTTTACTATCAGCCATTTTTTATTCTTCCATTATTTTTTAAAATAAATATCGCCATGTACGTAATAAACACAGTGTATAAATTTCACCGGACTCGAAAGTTAATGTCTAAGGCTACAATAAAATATATTTATTGATTATTATTAAAAGTGGGAGGACTTCAAAAAGTGCTCACTTTACCGTGAACGGCCTATACCCACCGGTCTTTCCCTTAACACTTAGTAAGAAGATAGTTAGAATAAAATGGCCCATATTCCTTAGGGCTCCCATTCCACCTGACACTTAAATTAAGGTAGATTAGAAGAAAAATTGAAGTCAGTTATTGTTACCCACATTTTGTAAATAACTTTATAACTCTGTTAAACTACTAAAATAAAAAACGGTGCAGATTAACATGAACATTATAAAAATACATTTACACAGTATGTGAATTAAAACGGCGCAGTTGTAAAAGAACATATGCCGAGGGTAAAATTGCTTAGTAAACCAGTGAAAAATGTACAGAAATCGTGTAATTATAATAACAGTGAATCTGCGATTTTACTATCTTGTTAGTGAACAAATACACATATACAGTGGTGAAATTACAATGGCTATTTGTGTAAATTTACTTGCTGAGGAGAGAACATACACTAATGTTGCAGTTTATTTTCTGCAACATAGCTATAGTAATTTTACACCATTCTATGTCGAGTAATTTGTACAAAGTGTATGTTATTTTGCTAATTTGTAGGCCAAATTAACTTGGACGTAGAGTAAAAAATATATTGACTTATGTAGGTGTAAAATTACTCTGAAATCAGTGGAGACACTACTGCCACATTAATGATAATAACCTAAGTATGCCAGAACGTATCTCGACTACTTTAAACAAGGTTCTTTAATACTCAAAGTATTGTTTGAAATGAGCATTTTTACAGATGTTTATACGACATACGAAAAAAAACATGGGTTCTGAATGATATGGAATTTCACGCCGATTGCAGTAAGTTACAATACAAAATCTCTGAATATCAGAATATCACGTTATTTGCCCGAAAAATATTTCCAGGTTAGTAATTTTAAAGTTTATGAATTACATTAACATTTCTCTCTCCTCTGCAGATATAGTTACGAAACATTTTGTAGTTGGAGAATTTCTCTTCATTTCGTTCTCCTTTCGAGGTTTACGCTGCCAAGCGGATGAAAACGTCTGCCTGCATTGCTTATCTTAAAGGAAGAACTAATCCTTTTATGACTTCTCTCCTGTTCTCCCTTCATACTGCAACACCATAAAGTTTTTTACTCATCTGTTCTTTCTCACTTTGTAGTTCTTTATTTCACTTGTTTAATTAGAAGAATACGGAAATAGGAAGGAAGCAATTAGATTACTTGAAAAGAGGTGGATGGAGTAAAGGACTGATTAAATTAATTGGGTACGTTATGTACTGACATGGAGGATTTCGTAAACTGTTTTTACAAAACTGTTTTCATATAAAATTTTATTTATAATATATATATGTGTAAATATATAAATACATATATAAGCTTCTGCGTACGTGATAATAATGACACGTATCCAGCCACAAATCAATATGACCATGTATATTTAATTTTAAAGTTTGCAAATAAATTGCAAAATTGTATTTCTGTAATTTAATTATCAATTACAACTATTACCAAACAAACATTTTCATGTTAACAGTGAAATTAAATTTAATAGCATTAACGAAATGAAACGATGGTTCGTTTCTTATTTAAAACATAGTCTTATTAAAGACTAATTCTCTTCTGTGTTACAACAATTTTCTAAGCTTACTGGAAGTTAAAATGTCATAATGCAGATTACAAACGCACTTCAAATAATATGCACATGCAACTATATCTACACGTATCGAAACTGTAATAATTCTTGTTTTACCCATGTGTTTACCCTTTCTCTGCGTGGAATTCATTACATTGTTTTATTTTATATAGAACAATTTTTATCAATAATTTAAAGTACTTCTTTCCTAAAAACCAGTTAATAATTGCAGAGAAAATCTTAAAAAATCACTAAAAGTTAAGTGGAACTAAGCTCACCATTTTGAAGCTGTAAGCAGTATACTGTGGTATATTTTGAGACAATGAAGTATAAATGGGGCTTTGAGAAGCCCGAGCGGAAGTGCTCGGCAGACTTCGGCAGACCTCGGCGTTGCGGAAGATGGCTGGTTGTAAACCTTCTGAGAGGAAACCGAGGTATTTTCACCAGCGGCTGTCTTTACTTTAGTTCGGTTTAGTCTTCTATCGACAAGAGGAAGCAATAATGTTGTTTCAGTCTAACGGTTCTACCAATTCTGCGAGGCACAATTCATTTTAATGTCGTTATCTGCTTGTTTAAGATTCATTCCAGACTTCGAACATAGCAACTTTTATCTGGCCTCCCCCCGTGTCACGATGTTACCAAAATAACGGATATTCTTTTTGGTTCTTTCACACCTGTATTTCATCTGTACTTACTATTAAGCAGATTTGTAAAATTCTCCAATCAAGCGGGAAAATTATCGGCTTATGTGTTGGTTTAAGGTAAAATATTATTATCCTTTTTGGTTTCGAGTACCGAACTCAGGTGCCTAAACAACGCTTCACCTTCGAGGGTTGATTGAAACTATACTATATTTTCGTGTTTAGGTCTATACGTGCAAACCGTTTCAAGAGTTCCAAAACTTGGGTCGGTATTCGAACTGCCAACGTCTATATTTCTAGTGTACAACTTGCGTTTGGCCTTTGGTCTATGTTCCAAATCACTTTTTCACACGGTTGGTTTGGGCGCTGTCTACACTGTTATCATATCCTTAGGACAGACATTAGACTTATGCCACTATAGTTGACTACTTTATCAGTTGCTTTGCTGAACGGAATGTCTTAATACTAGTTCTTAACCTCGCGGTCACAACACCAACTCATATGTTTTACTACTTCCATTTCGCTATTATGAATAACCTTATATTGGTCATCCTAAACATCCACTGGCATCTATCGTAAACTACCTGTGAAGTTGAACTGCTTCCGTTGGAATAATCTTTATAGGTCGGATCCTGCATAGCCGGAGATTTGTAGCACCTATACGAGCAAACCATCGCGCAACCCCTCAAACAAGTGACACAACGTCTGGAGCAGACAGCATATTTGTAGCACCTATACGAGCAAACCATCGCGCCACCCCTCAAACAAGTGACACAACGTCTGGAGCAGACAGTATATTTTATCTGGTTTTGATACCTAGTCGTGAATATTTCGTCCATATTCCACGGATCATAAGGTTTGGTTGTAATTATGCATATCATTCTTTACGAAAATTATTTAAGGTATCCAAATTTCAAGTAGCTCTATTTATTTAGTAATAATGTCATGTGTGAGTGAGTAAAGAGTAAAGAGATTTGGACGGCTCCTAACAGCGAGGTCTAGAGAGCCGATGAGGGTGACTGAGGTGAGTATGGAGTGGCGCCGGAACGAAAGTGTGGGGTAAACGGGAGATCCCCGAGAAAACCCACGTGTGAAAAGCCGAGAGTGGCTTCTTCGAAATGAAAGCGGGTTAAACTTGTTGACAGATTTCATTTAAGTACATGCTACACTCACAGTAATAATCACAATAGCAATTTGAAAACGCGCGTATAGGGCCTGCTACAACAATGCATAAAAGATGGCCGCTAGCTCGCAGTACAGCGTAAGGAGGATTGAAACAATCTTATTTTCTTTACGCTGTGCCAGACAATCACAAGTAGGCATCTGCTAGTACGGGATTCAGAGCAAAATGAACTTGTCACAGGCAAAGTGTATGTTAAATGGACTTCGTAGTACATTCTTGATTTCCGTTTATTGAAATAAAGATTTCTGCAAATGTGGCATGTTGTATACTTGTTTGCATTTCCACCGCTATCTGTGATAATCCGATTTAAATTTTCCTATCGTAAACTAATTTCTTCTACACAAAATAAACGGATATAATAATGACGTTATTACCTCAGTTTAGCCGCCACATTGTTAGTTAATATCCGAAACCCATGAAAAAACATATACATTTGTTTGTGCTAGTATCTGTATGGTCGCATTTCATTTTTCACATTGTGTTCGTAGACAGAAAATTGTCAGGCTCGCGTAGTAACGTTACTATAATTTTGCTACAGGAACGCTACAGCGATTGTAGCACGGCCTTTACGAATCACAATAGTATAGTGAACCAAGTATCAACGATTTTCATCGTTCCTTATCTCAATAAAGCCGATATGACACGGTATCTATTGAGGTATTTACTCTTGTATACGCTGCCTAAAGACCACGTGAAAAAGTCTTTATACCAGCCGCTATGCGAGCCACAGTGGAAGATTTTTTTTTTTTTTCATGAAAGCAGCTAGCTTACTGGCACAAGACATTCAGCGGATGCGAAGCTAGGCCTATGTTTAGTAGTAAATGTGAACCTTGCTCGTAAAAGAGATCATAGCCTGTAACTTGTGTAGAAATATTAAAAAACAGGCACATTATAATTAAATTTTTATTTGTTACTGTTGGCTGTTAAAACTGTTTAAGGTTTCCTCGATATTTGTAAATGATAATATGACTTCACGAGAGCGTCTCTTAAGTTTGCAAGTAATTTTGAACATTTTGTATAATGTAGTCATTTCTTAACGTATTTATTATACGCATTGAATAGTTTAAAAAAATCGTGTCCAATTGAGTTTTGAATTCAATCCCGAAATAACAACAGAAGTTAACTCGTCAAGTTAATGTCATTATGCTTCAAGTTCACAAATAAATCCTGGTGATTCAATAAATAATTTTGATTTTATAATATTAGAAAAATTGGATTAGTATCGTTACTTGGAAATGTTTTCAGACATTCCAAAATAAATTACAATCTCTCAAGACGAATATAACTTGTCATTGAACGTGTTTGAACCTCACGGACGTATAATAAATTTGTAAATGATCATTTCTTGTGTCTTGAACTCGTCGCAAGTATTGGCCACTGGGAGAGCCACACGCTACGATACAGCAATGTGGTTGGCAAGATATGAAAGCCGATATGGAACCGCCCACGGAAAATACGACCCAAATAACAAATATGGTGTGTAATCTGCCGTACTAGATGGTATAACAGATACCATGGCAGAACCTACATAAAATTTGACATAATCTGGTATCATAGCACATGGCCATAAGAGTGACAAACGCAAGGTCATGCTACAATACAAAGGACCATCATCTTAACCATATCCATGACCATAGCACCTGTCATAATAAAAATCCTGTGGTACAACTAGCATAATAAAACTGAATGAATGTTTTTGTATATCAGCCAATATAACAGGCATTCCAATTTTTTTTTTTAACTGTTATTTTAATTTTTGCATATGTAAGTTGGCTTTCACTTTAGGTTTGTTTACCTCTGCTTTCATATATTAACAACTATTTAGTAAACAGTTACTATAGGTACAAAATAATTATTTAACACTAGAAGTTAACATTTTAAAAACTACGAGCTAAAGAAGCAAATGAACACGCAAAACCAAACGCAATAAATATTGTCATATGAATGTTTAGTCTCATGATCGAGAATGTACGGTGGTGAAAATGAATATTGTCATATGAATGTTTAGTCTCATGATCGGGAATGTACGGCGGTGAAAATGAATATTGTCATATGAATGTTTAGTCTCGTGATCGGGAATGTACGGTGGTGAACATGAATTTTGATGTGTGTAGATCTAAGAGTATATGTTTATTGGCTGTGTATAGTTTCTTGCACAATGGAGTTAAAGTTACGCCAATGGATATCACGGTGATTACTCTTCTGCTAGAAGGAGGAGGATCGATGGCTCTCTCTTATCTGTCCGCTCGATGGAGCCACCTATAAACAGCTACCTTGTATCTGTGAGGTACATTGTTCCGAAACGCGGAGAAAAACGCTCAATTCTTCGTCACTTCAGTAGTATTGTTTGAATTCAGTTTCATTTCTGCGAGCATACACACCTATTTATGAACCTAGAAACTGCTTGCACACTAATATTTACTACCGGCGTGTGGACATAAAAAAGTAGCAGGGGCCTAATTATAGTTCGCAGAAAAAGTTTCAAATAATATTTTTTTTTTTTCGAAGCGATGCATGATTTAGGCCTTTCGAGAAAGATTCTAAACAGGCATGACATAAGGAAAATGTAGGAATAAGCCTTGTGTATCGACAGTTTGAGCATGCCAGATATTTCAACGTTTCTTATACAGTCCTAGATCAGGTACCGACTATAAACGAGTGCCAGACATAGACACTGGTATATGATTCTGCCAGTGATGTGGACGCCACATGACGTAGTATCGTTTTGGTTTACATACAGCAGTATGCGAGGAGGAGGGGAGCTTGACTTGTTCTACAAAGACATTAAGTTTTATGGGGTTCTTATTTAACTATTCTATCAGTACCTTTCTCGGCTGACTAGCGCTGACAGCTATACACTGAACTTCTTAAGTGTGTCCTATTTGTTAACGAAGACAGAACTGTATCCAATTAAAATTAATATTTCAGCAGGCACTTTTTGGTCTCTACGACTGTAATGAATAAACAGAATAAAAAACTTTAAAATATATTATAGGTTATTCATAAAATGAGCGCATTTGAAAACCGTATTTAAGATCTACTTCTATTCACATTGTGTATTATACCGCCTTATGTAAGATTAACATTGTCAGGGGCCTCACAACTTTATTCATGCGTCGGTCATGTGCAAGTGTGAAATTGTTAGAAATTTAAATATTAAAAAAAAAATGCTTATTTTTACACTTCGATGAATTGAAAAAAAAAAATAAAAAATTCGTTGCCAACTTTACTGGGCGCAGATTACTCGAGGCGCTCGTTAAAATGTATGCCGGCAAGAGCAGTGACTTTTTTCAAAGGTCGATTTCGAAAGTATTAATTCTTTCGTGAAAGCCTATATCAAGGCCATTAAATTTTAGTTGGAGTGCAGGCAATTTTCACTATAATGTATTCGTGGTTACTACCAACTTCCCTGAAGCCCTGCTGCAGTTTTACTTTTATGATATTCCTCCGCCACATCAATTAGAAACTACAACAAAGGGAGAACGTATCACATTCATGGGCACTCAGTGCAATAATAATTTGCATAAGAAATATTTCTAACAAGGCTTTATCTACACACCCACCTTCTCGCTGTTCTTATTCTTACATAATA
The DNA here is from genome assembly GCA_029891345.1 of Dryococelus australis. Classification (NCBI taxonomy): domain Eukaryota; kingdom Metazoa; phylum Arthropoda; class Insecta; order Phasmatodea; family Phasmatidae; genus Dryococelus; species Dryococelus australis. Next base: position 231,136,489 of record CM056993.1, read on the forward strand.
TATATTAAAAATTACGTGTTATATGTAGAATATAAGAAAGAGTTCAATTTAACCACAAATATGATACTTTTATGTTAACCGAAGTATAAAACGATTGTTTTACTTGACATATTTAGAAAACAACGATACACGACATAAATGGGGTGACGTTTCTCAGGTTCGATTCAAAAAGTGTGAAGAACCGTGAACTAGACTATATCAGAAAATTGGGACTAATGTATTCTTCAAAGCAATAAAAATGTTTAACTTAAGGCAATTATCTTTTTCCGAAATGTATATTCTGTCACTTGACAGCGCCTGCAAGCTTTCCTCCAAGCGCTGACGTACTATAAAGCGCTACTGTAGGCCGGGTACTGTAGTATAAAGCGCTACTGTAGGCCGGGCACTGTAGTATAAAGCGCTACTGTAGGCCGGGTACTGTAGTATAAAGCGCTACTGTAGGCCGGGCACTGTAGTATAAAGCGCTACTGTAGGCCGGGTACTGTAGTATAAAGCGCTACTGTAGGCCGGGTACTGTAGTATAAAGCGCTACTGTAGGCCGGGTACTGTAGTATTCTTCTCGACGTATGACGACACACGCTACAAAGTGCTGTTGCGACTGTTTTACGGACCACTTGCTTGGCCGGCGTGTATGTCCGTAATCACACGCGCCTCTTTAATTATCCAGTCGCGCTGCACCGCCATACTTCTCCTCAGCAGCCAGCTCCAGTGCTACCAACTTGCCAGCCCAGCGCTCCTTGCTGACGTCACAGAGGCGGTGAAATATTCAGGTGGCGCCCTCTCACAACTCACCACTGAAAAATACACCGCTCCGCCCCGCCTTCCCCCCCTCTTGAATTTTACAACGCCGCGCTGCAGAACAATACCTTTAATTCGTTGCGATAGCTTTATTGCTGCAGAATGTTTCACGAGGTCGAATTCCGCGCCGTCCAAGGACGTAACTGAACAAATCCTGGCGCACTGAAATGAAATGGAGCTTGAAATATTTAGGCCGATTCTTGCCTTTTCTTGCACTGCCACCATCTTCGCCTCCGATTCCTGACACGCAATGATGCCTCCTCTCAAGCTTTGAATGTCGTTTACGAGCAAGTCACATACGGGACTCCACTTAATTGATATGCTAGTGCACCTTCTGTATTACTGACGTGAATATGTGTCAAATGCGCGTACGTTTATAAATAAATTTTTATACTTAAAACATATTTAGAAACATGAGTTATACGGTATCTTTAATTTAACAAACAACTCAGTTCCTTAGTTTCTAATTTCCCCTGTGTTTGCAGTAGCAATTCGACTATTTATAGGCAATAGGAAAATGGAATGGCAAGTGGTACCAATCGTTTGCAAATGACTATACAAAAGTCGTATTACAAATTATCACCACGTTTAGAAACAACAATGGAAACACGGCCGAGGGTAGGAATGAAATTAAATGTTGGTTGCTAGAAACTCACCCCAGCGGGAAACGCTTACACCTCTACAATCACATTTAAGTTAATCAGAATTCTGCAAATTACACACGAGTGCTTCGTTACTCAGCATTCTGTGTGGTGCAATACGTGTATACTCTGTCGAATAGCGTATTCACCTGTAATCATCTTAAAGCTCTTACTGGAATCAGTAATATTCTCCCATTAACGCTCATCGGCAGGCGCTTAATGCGTAAGAAAGTCCAGTGAACATTTTGAAGTAGCTTTATATTGCTGTCAAAACCATCAGATTGTTTTATTGTTTAGCTTCTTGGATATGTGAGAACTTCTTAATAATAATGTATGAAATAAATACATGAATGAAATTATTTCACACCACTTGCGATTTGTTGATCAAGTATACTCACACATGTTTTGTGAATTCTTCAGAACACTGGTTTTGTTTTACTGTACTCCCTTTTAAGATGCGTTGACTTTATAATAGGACAAATCGCTTTAAACACCTACATTAAAGAAACAAAAATTAGTAGTTTGTTGTCGTATCCGCCCCATCCCCTTATGTATTTTATTTGTACCAAAAGTTTAACTATGTAAATGATGAGTCTACTTTCCTCTACATAGACGCAAATAATGTTGACGAAGTTTTCAAATGCTTACATGATAGAAACCTATACCTGGACATCTTGTGGACAAATATATCGTCAGAGATAGAACCAGGAACATATGAAAGCCAGTGAGATAATTACAGACACACACGAGCCTGACGTTGGTCTGTAACACAGAGCCCCTCGTACGGTAACATGGAGGGAAACCAACTGCACCACAGCTGTATAATTAGGAACATTGACTTCTGTTGTAATCAGTATAATGTTTTGGCGGACAATATGAAACTGGAATATTTACAAGGTCTTCATTTGGAAAACAACCATGTGAGTCACTTATAACATGTAAATTTTCATGGCTTACTGTAGCTCTAATTCTGTGCAAAATTTATGGGGAACAGTTTATTGGTTCACAAAATAGGGCATAAATGGGTCACTTTCTCACCTGGGACTGTCTTACAAACATCAGGAAAAAAATATGTTCGAAATTTTTTAAAATTGGTTATTTGTTACAACATACACAGCTAAATTATTTACATTGCGGTCTTTTAAAAAATGCCTGAACCACTTGCATGTATGTTTACATGTCTTATCGTGGTACTACATATGAGTAATATTTGGGTGTAATCGGTTAAATGTTTCCCGATAATTGCCATAAAAAATGTCTTTCCTCTTGTGACGCTATGTTCCAAAATAACGGAGAAAGAGGCTACGTGTAAACACATTTGATGGTAGTAGTAGGTAATACCAGCATACAAATTTATGTTGAAATTCGTTACATGGTTTTGTATACAAACGAAACAAAACTAAAATGTTCTCTAAACCGCCACTTTGAAAATAAATGTATGACTCACTTATAACACTTATGTAGATTACGTATCACAGTACAACCTATTTGCCGAATTTCGGAAGAATCGGTTGATTGCTAACCGAAATATGACATAAAATCTTCATGTCTTAAGCTGTCGCTATCTTACAAAGACGTCTTCAAAGCATAGTTGTAATATTGAAACTGTAGATGCCCAGGGATATCACACACAATTATGAGTATTGTGTTCAAAACAAAAAGAAAATCAATTTATTTGGGAAAAGAATCATTATAAGATGAATAGGTGTTACGATTAAACTCCTTACATCAATTTAGATTCCACCAACGTTTGGGCAATATCACACTTATACAATTTATAACACGAATATATTTCACATGGAAATTGCTTTAATCGAAACATGCACGTACTAGTCAATATTATTTTTTCTATTTGTCCGAAAACCGACAATTATTATTAAATTTGGTATGAAATTGTGCATGATTAAACTCACAATCTTTTTCCAACATTTAAACGATTATTATAGTATTAACACTTCAGCATTTTGATTATTTAAATTACAATAGTGAAGAGCTGTATTCTACTGAGACTTTCAACATATTTCAATATTTGAAATAATATTTTCTCTTTTTTAAATTGCCATCAGATGATAAATTATTAATATTGAAATTTAACATTAAATTAGAAGGAATATATTTTAAAACAATTGGTATGTTCCTTCTTCCGTTAACATTTCAAAGAATAATTTTTCTCAGTCGTTACCGACGTTTGCAACAGGTTGATTGGAGTTCACATTAGCATATATTGTTCACTGATATAATTAGCATAATTATCATTATCATATTTTATAAAATTACAAAAGTATAAAGGTTCATGTTTTTGGTACTTCAATTACAACAATTTAGTATGTTTTAGAACAGAAGTAAGCATTTATTGAAAATACGTAATTACAAATCACATATTTTCTCCAACTTTAAGGATTTCTGCCTTAGAAGCATCATGTTTTTATTAAATATAAAGAACTGAGAAAGACTGAAAATGGCCGAATTTTGCATGATGGAGAATAAAAAAATTCAGTTATATTCTATTATATATTACGGTTTTAATTTTATTATCAAATTATTTTGAAATATTATATATATGTAGTATTCATATTATGTTCAATGTTTATTCAATAAACGTTTAGGTATTATTTAGAGCAACTTTTAAATGTAGAATTAATACACGGCCGCAATACTCAACATGGGCGACGTCCAACTTGAGTGAGAGATCATGAAATATGGGGACTTATTTTAAGTTATTCGTTAATTTTTCGTATTCGTTAAGTTTCGAAAGTTCTCGTAATGAATAAAATCTTCGAGAAAGGCAATTTTGTATTCCAAGTCATAATTCGTTACAGCCCTCCGAGACTTCGGCAATGTTAGCGTTTTCGTTAGAGAATGCAAGATAGCAACACTATGCACATGAACTAACTGTTTTACGAGACTTTGTTAATAAATTATGAATAATTAAGATCGAGAACACATTAATATACCAAAGCAGTAAAGCCCATAAAATATTTTTGCTTGCTTTCGGCGCGTTTTAAATATTCGTATTAAATAAACCATATATTCTAGGAAGAAGATATATTTCGTTCGTCAAGTGTGTCAAATTTTCTGGCGACATCGTACTATTTTCAGTTCGGCTGGACGTGTGATGTATTACACATAAACAACTTTGGTTGTTACATGCACGAAGGTTATTCTCAGTGGCTATTTTGCTGTTCGGTTGCAAGCTAATTACAGACAAGCTGTTTCCTCTGTTATTTATAATACCAAGATTATAAAATAAGTGATGAACAATAAAGTAGACGCTTTCGAGTTATTTTCAAGAGAAATTAATTTTGTCGTAAGGTATCAAGAATTATTTATAGTTTAGCACTACCTATCACTTGATTTACGAACTACATTATTCAAAGAAAATTCTTGAATAAATCAGTGTTTATGTCCTCTTATATCATTATAAACAACTGCAATAAAATATTTTGAACACATACGCCGAATTTCATCAAACTCAAACCGAGCGAGGTGGCGCAACGGTTAACATTCGCACTCTCATTCCGGAGGACCTGGGTTCAAATCCCGGTCAGGCCATCCTGAGCCCTTTCTCCATGGTTACCTGAAACCACTCCAGGCGAATCTAGGGATGGTTAGTTACTATAGGACATTGCCGGTTCCCGCTTCTCTCAGTGAATTTCTCCGTCTCTACTGAGCTCGCTATCGACCATACGTTAAGATATACCCTGCCTACCACATTTGATAATACTTATTGAGAAAGGCCGTAGTTATTACTTATAGTATTTTGATATGCAAGACTCTTTATTATAATGATGGCACACATATGAAATATTTGTACCGATATCGGTACTTTCATAGTTCACAATCATAACATCGTATTATAAAATAATTGCCCTAATTAGCGAAGCATTTGTGAGATGCAGTAATACCACCAGTGTAAATAAAGTTTCCATATTCAATGTTGGAACAGCTTATTCAATTAGCACACAATTTTGTGAAAATATTGGCCCTGTTGAGAAATTTTTTTAAACACCCAAAATCCTCCCTTAGTAAACCTTTGGTAACTCGTATGATATTGGTTGCATGAATAAGAAGATGAAAATACGCTAAATTATTACATGATAAATATCTTTACAACCTTAATGTTACGTGGAGATGCTTGAAGTCTATTTACCACTGTCATCATTCAACGAACAAGAACTTTCCTAATGCATGAAGAAAAAACACTTAATAAATGCAGTACAGTTACAACACTATAGTTTGTGACTGCACCAAAAATAATCAATTCATATATCTCCACATTTTTAAGCAGTATTTTAATGGTTTTTATTTAATGTAGATAATGAACACATACGCCCTTTACGTAATCGAGCAAGAATTTTCCTTTCAGCAGACGTAGGGCGAACAGTTCAACTTTCAATAACTACATCCTCCTTCGTCCTGCCGCTTCAGGTAACTCCTCGCACGGTTAATTGGATAACTGGAGGGTGGCAAATACGCCGGGGAGCCAAACATACGTATCCTGAATTTTAATTGCCTCCGTGTTCTGGGCAAGATTTTCGGTCTCGTTCCGAAGCAAAGACTCGCACATCGCGAGGAAATGATGAATGAATGTGGCAATTTCCTACTTGGAATGATGCGGTCCGAGGTCCACTCGCTTGGCCCGTGGGTCTGTCCCTTGATTGGGGGGGGGGGGGGGTAGGTGCCCTGTACCTGGGAGGTCAGTTATTTCGACACAGGACAACCCGTGATCAATACTTGCCTGCGCGCGCCCTCTTTCTTGCGCCATATCTATATGTATACAAGTCAAAGTTTATACGTATGTGTGTAAGTTTGTTCTCTTTACAGTTCTACGCCGTTCGAAGGAACTGGACCAAATTTGGTAGTGATACCCTTCAGTATCAAGCTTAAAATCCTGTGTTCGTTGTCAATATCATAACGCTGAACAGAAATTATAATCCAATAAACACTTTGCTTTATGAATGTATTTATATCTCGACTGCGTACAAAGATGTATTTTCTTATTTGGTAATATACACGTTTACTCTAAAGACAAATAAATACAGATTCTTTTGGTAGTTTCAGTAAATATAGTCTCTGGCCGTCGCTATTTTAAATAAGTCCTCGAAATACTGCGAAGGCAAAAATAGGCTCCGGCCCTCAATTGCGCCCGAAACTACAAACTGAAGTCTTGTATCATTCACGACTTCCGTCCCTTTTCCCAAGTGTAAATTGTATGTTTCGTTAAATGCTGGCATCTAGGTGGATGTACAGTCTTAACTGTTCATGTTCCTTTCTCAGCTCATTTGTATATTTCGGGATTTTAAGTTTACAAAATCATCTGATTTTTTGTGTGCTTTAAAATTCCTTTATATACATTCAATAAACTTAATTATACATACCGAATAAAAATTGTTGGCTACTGCCAATATAAACTTATTTAAAATGTTGCACTTACAATTTCAGAACATCAGATTTAGGTTGCTTGATCATATTCAAACCAAATAGTAGCTTCGTGGGTTTGTTGCCACACATAGGTATGTATTCATGCAACTGTACTCTTTCAAAATACTAATTACTCCACATTCTGCGAATATAATACTGAACAATAGGGCTAATTAGTTAGTGTTTTCTCTTAAGAACCGTAATTTTGTTAAGTTATCTGCGTACTACTGTGATTAATAAATGATTAGTCTGTTTATGTTACTGTGACATGAAGGTTAGATAATATTCAGTATCATATTACTATTCAGTACGAAGTCTACAGTTGTAGATTTCTATAAGAACAAAATTATATCCGAGAAACGCCGAGCAGTTCAGCTAGTTGAAAATTTAATCTCAACACAATCATACTTTTAAAAAGGGCGAAATGTGAAGAAAAAATATCTCAGCGTACGAATACATTAAGTGATGGTGTTTCTACACTTAAGATAGAAACTCTTATGATTGCGGCAACTTCTCTGTACCCCTTGATTATTCCCCCCTCCCCCAACAGAGAACAGAGATATTCGGTCTCCTTAAACATAGTTTTTGAAACTTGTTTTTAAATCCTTGGCATTTTATAGGCAAGAAAATGAAACTATTAAGGTTTCATTGAGGACAGGCTACAGTAAATTTACTTTATACACTGAATCAGACTTCATAATCAGTGTCCTGAGGGAATCATAACTTGATAATAAATCTGGAAGAAAAAAATTCAAAATTCAAAAATATTATTCTTTGTATAACATTTGTAAAACAACGGCTAGAATATTCATGTTTATTTGATGCGAATTAAAGATGTTTTATAATACTGTAAAGTATAGCTTCCAAGTTAGTGAACAGACGATTACTTTTCGCTATATTTGTGACGCTTCATACTGTTATTGATTATTTAAAATAGATTTGATGAATGGAAATGTAATCTTTTCAATAAATTTCATCTGCAGTAAAGTTAATAATTTTATTATTTAACGTACGTTTTGAATACATTGTGCTTCAAATTCAAAACCATTAATTAAAAAGTGTCTTGACCTTATTTGAGCAGGTGTTTTTGCTTTTAATGAAAACAATGTGACAATATGTAAGATCTGAAATCGTAGTTGGTAATAAATGCCACGGCAAGTACTCTTACATTTTTGTACTAGCGAACAAGAGAGATGTTCATCGAACGGTATACCAAAGTTGGAAACACAAATATTGGAGTCGAGCCAACAACAATGATTCGAATGTCTGTGGAACTGGTGCAGCAACTAAGTTTGCTAGTAGGCATACAATAAAAAGGTAGTTAACACATTTTTATTAGTTTTAATCACAAAAGTCATAATAATTAATATTGTTAGTTTTTCTTTTTCGTAGACAATACTTTCTAATTATGGCTGTTGATTTATTGTTCTCCTTTCTCTTTACTTGTGCATACAATCTGACATCACCAATGAAACTTAAAAAATTTAGTCATTTTATTTACTGACTTAATTACTGGCGCAGTTTATGATTTCACCTTCTCTTGCACACAACGACGTACTGTGAAAATGTTAACATAAACGCAGTATCTTATTATCATATAAGACTACGCTTTGTTTTTAAATACACTAAATAATACAAAAAACTTAAAATTTATGACAACTTATTAAAAATTATTTATGAAATACTGATTGAATAAGGTTGTCGCGTATGAGCTAGTGATCAAAATGAAAAAACACAAAAAAAAAAAAAAAAAAAAAAAAAACACATTTGAGAATTAGTGAAAAGCCTATTTTTGACAGGCAAATGCATATCTAGGACTAGCAAGTCTAATAATATCGGATATAAACAATTGTAAGTTTATCAACTTCAGATTGGTACTAATTAAAAACAAAAGTTACAATAAGCAAATAAACTGACAAATAATCGTCTATACAAAAATTTAATTAACAAATGTATAATTTATTGTAACAGATCAATTGTGTTGGGCAGATCATTCCAAGAGCGAGCAAAAGAAACCGTAAATGATATTGAGAAGAATTTACACTAATTATGGGGTATAATGAGGTGCGATGTTTCGCTTGAACGTTTGTAGTGATTGCGGTTATCTTGAAGGTGTTGAAATCTCTCAGCCATATATTACGGACTTCCGAATGACATCTTCCTTAATATGTGTAGTGATCGTAACTTGCGTCTGTAACCGAAACTGAGGAAATTTTTTTTCTATAATACATCTTGTGAAAATTACAAAAGGTGACGACATTTTACTTTCGAATTTGACATTTAACTTGTAAACAGACAATAAGAATATGAAATAGCAGAACAAATCGATCCTAAAGAGAGAATTACTGATAGGAGATTTAAAGATTTTTTATTGCAAAACGGTTTTGTAAAAATACCACTAATATTTTCACTTTAGCTCACATATTACAAAGGTATGTTTCCTTTATCTACAATGTTTTGTTCTTTTTGTTCAGTTTTGATCGCTTTTGAAGATCCAGTGTGATCAATAGCTTTTTCCTCTTCTATCAAATCACTTCGTTCCCCACGTGTCATATTTCTCAACTGCTTCAATCTCATTGTTGGCAGTCTGATGTCATTCATCACCCATCCTTATTGCCTCTTCATATGATTCAGGATCTCCTACACAAAAACAGTATGCCTTGTATGGTTCATAAACACTGAATTTGGAACGAATTTTTGCCTTTCGCGTTCTGCTGGTATTATGACCCATCACTGACATTTTTTTAAATCCAGAACTTGTTGAGCATTCAGGACATTTCCTATTTCATCTGAATTCTTTATTCTTGTAGCGGTTTATTTCTCCTGATATTATGCATTCTTTATCAACTGCGGTAGTGTGTTCAACTGGCGTGTAAAATAAATCAATTTCATCGAAAGAACTATCTCGGGATATAAGAATTTCACCAGAAACATGATTCCAAAGTTTCCAATCGACTCTGCCATAGCCAATCATTCTACATTCATTTGCGAGAGTTTCAATTTTGTCTCTATGTACTGGGAGCCTGTACGCTCACGATTTTGTCTCTATGTACTGGGAGCCAGTACGCCCAAGATTTTGAGCCAAACACTCGTAATTTTGCCAAGTGCAGTATTCCATAATATTTCTCCCAGCAGAAATTCCACCTTTCAGAGCTCTAGTTAAAGAGCGGTATAGCTCATATATGGCACAACGAATCGCCTCTCCCTATTGATGCTTAGGCATATAAGTCTCACGCCGTGTCCGAATTGGCACTTGTAGTTTCCTAAATGGTCTCATGACCAGAATTAGTCGACTGAAATTATTATTTATTTTGTATTTTAGTATTTAGTTATTAGTATGTAACGAAACTTACCGAAACATAAAATTATCAAATCGCAACCATCATTGAACAAGTGAGTATTGACGATGTGCGAATTGAACGCTACTAAGTACTAAAATAATAAATTGTCAATTCGAACACTACTTCAGTTAATAATGTCCTAGTACAACTCAAAAATGTAAAACTTGAACTCTTGCTAATTACATTCTCTGGTTTTGTGCATGGAAGTGTTTGCTATAGACGAATTACTTCCATTTTGCAAAAATGTCTTGTGAATTGAATTCTCCACCGCAGTCTGTTCGAAGCGTCGAACATTTATGACCTCCTGAATTTACCTTACGAAAGTAGTTCATTCGGTTCACAACAACCACTATTTTCTACTTAAGTAAACAGTCACGAAATTAGTAAACTCATTTATGATAACTTTATAACATCGCTCTCCATCCTTTGTTGGTATTTTCACAGATACTGCTACCTTACTATGTAAGAATTTTCCTTTGGGTACTGATTTGGGGTGTTCAATAGCTTGGGAAGGTAAACGTTTAGCCTTTTCTTGAGTACATCGACAGCATACTTACTATGTGGTAAATTCATTCCCTTCAATCTGTTGCTATTAAAATATTTAAGTCGTTTATGCCACAAGTTGTCGAATTCTGTTAAACATTACATTTCGCATTCACTAGTTACACTGGCTAGCCATGTAAGTGTTTCAAACATCTGTGAATGCTATATACTTCTCAAGAGCCATTCAATTTATAAACCAGAAAGTTAAAGATTTCTCCATAATTGTAATCTGGTCTCTGATTGAACCTATTAGAGCTTAACACCAGATGTTTGAGATTTTAGATTATAATGATATGAATTGTCACAGTAGTTAAAATGATGAATGTAGTAATGTTCGAAATAGACCAAATCATCGCTGTCCGTAATTCCGAAAAGAGTTTTGAGCACTTTTTCACCAAAATGTAGAATTCTTCTCCTGTGGCGTTTATTGTCCAAGGGCTACAAACGTGTCAACGTAGAAACTTCTTCTTTAAAATTGTTCAACCTTCTGCTGAAATGCGATTTTAAAGTTTTGTCAAATTATGTGTTGATGTGCGAATGAAAAATCTTGCTTTCATGAACAAAAAAAAACTGTTTTCAGCTTGTTCTCAAGTTCCAGGCCGTCATTTTGCAATTCCATAGTGTCAAAGATGTAAACTGTAGAATAGCAATTAAGTGTAAACATAAGGTTGTCCTTTCGAATGATAACTTCCCAATGTTGAAATTATGTAAACACGCACACGACACCAGCGAGAGAAACATGGCGACTCACGCAAAGCGGTATACATGAAAAGAAGCAACAACAAACTATATCTTTCTTTAAACTTGGAAATGTTTATGTAAGAAATACTAAAAATACTTACATCAATTAACCATTAACACCCATGATAATTAATTAAAAAAAATATACGCAGTTTCCCAAATCAAATAATATTATAATTTAAAAAAGTATTAAATACAACAAAATACGATGACTTAAAGATGATCAAGCTAACCAATTAACACAGATTTTTGAAGAAAGAATAATACGCAATCAGAGTGCAATGGACCTTAAAAATTACTAGGACATTTGGCTGATCGGTTCATGGTCAAAATCAAGTCATAGCTTCAAATAGAGAAGTTGGTGATGACTTACTAAACAAAAGGAACGCACAAGGCAAGAATTCATGCAGCGTGTATATAAGGCTCCAACATCTGCTAAGGAAATTTAAAACACCAAATTTTGAGGATTGCATACGAAACAGTTTAAAGTGATATATCACAACTTTCATAACGTAATTTCCTGTTCTGGGCTTAGCACGTCTAGCAGTAACAAGATTAAGAAAATATAATATTAGGAATGGTTTAATCCATTTATACAAATATTTGCCACTGTAGTCGTTCTCTTCTACAGCATTGCAGAAGATGTCTTAATGCCAATGGCGAACATTTTGAATGTTAGTATATTTTATTAACATTCACACACACCCAACGCTGTGCTTGTAGATGCAAATACAAGCATCATAATGTATTGCTCTGTTTTTTTTTCATTTAAAAAAATGCAAATATTACTTTGGGACATCGGTATTTGGCACCGAGAATGCAAAATTTCATAACTTAAAACATTGTAAAAAACGATGAATTAGAGTAAATGAATTGCGTATTTTTAAACAGGACAATGAAGTTCTGTGTGTGCAAGGTAATTTGCTGTACCGTGAAAGGGAGTCACTTTGTGACAGAGATTTCTTTCACTATTATTAAAACTTCCATACTTGACACAAGGGTTGGTTTAATTAATTTAATAGTTAAATTAACACTACTGAATGTGTGAAAGATCTAATTGAAATTGCAATGCGGGGCAGGGGAAGTGAAAGGATGTCTATTTAATAAAATTTTTTATAATTATGTGTCTCAAAGTAATTTCAACTTGTGAGAAATTGACTCCCACTTATGGAAATTAAATCTGTATTAATATCAGTGCACCATTCAATACTTTTAAATCACAAATATGTGTATAAATATGTAATGATTATGTTTGTTTAACAAAACTGTTTCCTGAAGTTCAATACATACATGTTTTCTTTACGTCCAGTAACAATAAATAGTGGCTACTGTCAATCAAAGACTACAAAAACTCGATTTTATGAGTTAGGCCTACTATTATTATGATTTAAAGTGCAATATATAACCTTTTTCTTTTATTATTCTTTGTAGCATATTAAATAAGAGGAAAAATATTTTATAAATTATTGTACTCTACTAAATTTTAACTGTTTAATGAAGCATTAAAAAATATATAATTATAGGATGTTCACTGTAAAGTGAGCAATTTTGAGGCCCTGGTTACTTTTTATTTCAGTCATTTTTTACCCTTGAAGTTCCTTACTATATAAATTTTGCTATATAAGTAATATACACAGTGTGTATATTCCACTGAACTCTGAAGTTAACACCTAAAGCTAAAATAGAACATATTTATTGACTTTTATTCCAAATGAGAGCGCCTTCAAAGTGCTTACTTTACCGTGAATAGCCCATAGAAATTGTATTTTTTCCACAGACGTTCACCCTAATGTGTGTGGCCGTAGGTTCATGAGACTAAGTTTTGAGTCGCTCCGTACGGTGGTCCCAAGGCGATTGTTAAATTCCCAGTTGCACAGTAAATACGATATTCGTGTTATTTTAGTTTAGGTATGCTGTTTTATACCAGCCAATGACGTCGAAACTTGAAAGAAGGAAACAGCGAATACGCGCCGTGAATGTGCTTCCGTAGTAAAATAATTTAAGAGCCTCAAGGTCAAGTCCAGCCCTAAGGAAGCATTGCGACGACGACGAAAAACAAGCTTAACGCGTGTTTCGTTTTTTCAGAATTTTAAGCGATGACTATACTGCTTTAATACAGTAACCTGTCCCGAAAAGGTCCGGCACTCTCTATATAATTTAAAACACTGCTTTAAAAATAAACATATACTGTAAACAGCAAATTTGTCTACTTTTGCCACTTTTTAATGATCACATTTACATTTCAATAACAAAATTTGTAAACTGGCAACGAAATATTGACTTTCATTTCTGCCCTCAAAAGGATTTACATAAATATATTTCCATATTTTTTTTTTAGAAACAGTTGGAGCGGCCACAATTACTTACAACGCCAATTAGTGAGACCCCCTAAGGGGTCGAAGTAAAAGAGAATTATCACATAAATCTGCGCCGACGTTGTGTAATTTTCAACCATTAAGTTGTCGGTGGCAGATAGTATCACTCTTCCACGAAGCATACTAACAACCGCTCTCCTGAAGTGTACACAAGCAAATAAAATTTTTAGTGTATAGTATTTCTATTTTGATATATATTAATTTTGAACTGATTCTTCAATTCCATTAATCTATTCTTTAGCGTCCGCGTCGCTGGTTATTTATATTTAAAATGTATAGTTTCTTATTAAAAGTATTGAATAATGTTTTATAAAATATCAATTATTAAATAAAATTGTGGTTATTACATCGAATTTAATGAAGTGGTATTTGAAACAGGAATGGTAACACATCTGTAAAGTAAAATATTTTCTATTTAGGAATCATTATTTTTTCTTTGGGGAAGACACTGATATTTTAATTTATATCTTTTAAGACTTTTCATTATAGGTAATAATCATGGCCAGGTTAAATATCAAAATGATGCCCGATGAACAGGCACGGGGTACAACATTTTGAGGTTCCAACCAGCAGGTCCGGGATTCAAGGTCTTGGGACACTGGCTCTACATTGTTCCTACCGAGCAGTGGTAACTCGCTGGACTCGCATTCGGGAGGACGCGGATTCGATTCCTGGTCCGGCTATCCTGATTTCGGCTTTCCATAGTTTCCCATCACTCCAGGCGAATGTTGGGATGAGTCCCAAACAAAGGGCGTGGCCGATTCCTTCTTCCCTGCGCAACTTGCAGCGTCCCTAATGACGTCGTTGTCGACGAGACGTTAAGCCCAACTACCTACCTACCTACCTACCTACCTACCTTCATTGTTCCCCACTTGGGTGCTCAGTTCTATAAATATGCTTATTTCGAAGTTTTGAATTCGACGTTCCCAGGATCGAGTCTATTCACTGGACCAGCAATTCTTACATAATTACAATTTCTCATATATTTTAATTTTTTTAACTCTTTTAATACAATGTTTAAACGCCACAATGATGCAAACAATAAATAAATATAATTTTCTTTCAACAGTTTACAAGCAGGTGCGTTTTCGTTTTCTGTTCAATATTTCATACAAATACTGAGCAAATAGTCACTTCTTTAGTTGCGACACATTACTTCATAATACTCAACCACATCAGAAGCAAATCCATCACACAAGCCGCGTATGTGTCGAACTCCCAGCCTCACGCACCAACAAAGTGCTGTTATTCATAGCAATACGGCAGAAATTCCAGTACGTACAGACTTACAGCAAGTCAAAGTGAAACTCATTCACTAGGGGAAAGTTTGCTTTGTTATCATTGAACAAAAAATATAATTGTTACTTTGTTTTGGTCTTGGGTCTGGTTTAAGAACTACATATTTATCTTCTAAGGTACACAAAATGAACTCCTATCTCTGATATTTGCAAAGTAAAATAACTAAGTTATTCTTTGAGTTGTATGAAATAGGTCGAAGTCAAACTCATAACCTTCAGGTAGTTTCTACTCAATGTCTTTCATAGCGCTTAAACAGTTAGGCATAGATTGTACCAACTTTTCATTATAATATGTATCTATTTTCTCCCATTCATCACGTAAAGCTTTCTTCAGAGTATTATTATTATTTTTTCGAAATCTGGTATTTTATAATGGCTAATTCCAAGTAATGCCATATATATTTTCTATCACATTTAAGCCTGTTGCCTATGGAGGTGTCTCGAGTATTTTTGGACAATTATACACATGCCACTTCCTTAGTTTATGAGTTTCGTGCATCGGGTCGTTATTTTGTTGGGAACACTTATATCGACCAAGTATACCAAGCTTTTGAGCACTAGATGGTAAATGTTCTTTCATTATATTTAGATTTTACATTTTGATCCATTGCCCCATAAATAAAAGTCCACATTCCTGGTCCATTGGCTGACATGCACCCCCAGACAGTTACACTACCTCGACCATGTTTGACACTTGGACAGATATGGCCACGATTCATTTTTTTCATTTGGCTTCCCCCAAACAGTAATATTTGCTTCTGAGCCGAAGAGACTGCACTTACTTTCATCTGCAAACATAACTGTCATCCAGAAGTCGAAGTATTTTTCTGCAACTTATGCTCCTTAACGAATTTCAACATTTTCTTCCTATTTATGTTGCTATGGTTAGTTCCAAAATATTCGTCCACGCCTGTTCCTTTTTCTTAGAAAATACTGAATACTTTCTGCATGGCCTCTGATTTGTATGTTCCTCAGCCATCCAATCAAGATTAGGAGCATTAATCGCTGGATTTTTCTCCACTTGTCTTACTACCCAAATTTTGTCCATGAAATAAAAAATTTTCCTCCTACTTTTTTTTTTTTTCTCGATGCTGTGTGCATATAAATATATATATATATTTATATTTATAAATCACTGTATAGTCGCGTGAATACTGTTCCCAATTTTACCAACTTCGCGGAGGAATTTTCCTTTCTTATAATGAAAAATCATAATTTCTGTTTCATCTTTCGAAGATTGCCCTTTTTGGTGTAACCATGATGACGCTGCAACTTGTCTGTAGTTCACAACTATCTACAACAAACTAAATGTTCGGGTTGAAACACAAACGTACAGTGTTTATATACTGTTCTCTTATCTGTCCATCTATAACTGAGTTTCACTTTGACGGGCCCCAGCAACATATCGACAATAATTGGCGATATCCTCAGACGGACTCCCTATACTACGTGAAAATGTTAATGAACCGCCACGAATGTACGACGGTACCTACCTATACCTCGTGCTGCTGGAGAAATGGCGTACTTCGCTGGAGCATCGAGAGCCACGTCCAGCTGGATAGCTGGTCGTTCGGAGACTGGTACGAGCGAAGTTGAAATGGAGCGGTGTCGTCCCCCCCCCCCCCCTTACTCAAGAAATTCACAACAATACTCTTACCAGCAGACGATTCTCGCCTGCATGGCGCGGCGTGCTGTTGAAAAGAAACAAGTGCTTCGATAACCCAGGAGTCATGCTATGTTCTAGTATAAACATTCATTTTTTTTTTTTGGAATAAGGAAACCATATAGCAATATATCTTTGGACAGACATTAAGGAGGATTATCCTTCGTTCTTAACAGTCATGGGGGAGGAGTGAATTACAGAACGAGAGATAGAGAAAAATAACAATTGTGTAATCAGTGTAAAATTTTAAATCAATTGTCTTACGTTTGTTTAATTAGGGATTTTGTTTTAAAATGTTTCAAAGATTTTATCAAGTTTTCTGAAGGCGTTAACTATCTGTGATATCCCTGTTGGTCGTATACAAAACTATGTATTTAACGTTTTTTGAATATACTTCATAAAGGTTTTTACGGGGTCCTCTTTCACACAACACATATCTCCTTTAAGATGTTGTGCTCTTTGCACCACACAATAAATGTGAATATGCATTGGTATCCACATTTCTGTTCATAAATAAATCCATATTTTTAATGGTGTATGAGATACACTTTGACTTACTGTATTTAGACGCACCGAAAAAAAATCTGGTGGAGTATGTTCAGGATATCGTGCATAGGCCTGTTTCAAAATAATTATATAGCACAGTAAACAAATAAGTTGGGCTGTAGCAAAGGTACTAACTCTTCATATGTTTTTACTGTCCCATGTATTCTGTGATATCACTTTAATTAATAAGCTCAAAAGTGTAAGACGTTGATTATTTGTCTCATGATTTTAAATTATAGCTTTATTACCGCTAATATGTGTTTCTGCCAGTATTCAATAAGCATTTATACTGACATTAATTTTGCCCAATTTATAACTTTACTAAAGACACTAACGTTTTAGTCCAAAAAAAAAAAACCACTCTTTAGAAATGTATGAAAACTGGCATCATTAAAAACACTACAAAGCTCATACAACTAACGAAAATGTACATGTACACATCGGTATTGGTGGTATTTGTGTAGAGAATAATACGTGGTGAGCGCAAGAACTAATGTGCAAATGCGGTGTGTGGCTTGGTGGGTGACAACATATGCGCTCATTAGACTGAAGTATCGCTGGTTGGAATGCACGCGGCCCATCAGTGCCATGGTTTATTTATGAGTCCCGATCGCTTTTCAAGCCGCCTTTTCACCCAGGCTACGTCTGCGTTCCATTTCATTGCCAAATGAAATTATACGGCAACAAACCCAATAATTGCATTTAAACTACACGTGCGCAAAGTACAAAAAAAAAAAGAAAAAAGAAAAAATTGAGAGATTTTGTGTTGCCGGGCGAGTGAAAGGCTTTCCGCGTACAAAGAGGACTGTAACAATGCTTCAGCACGTTTCCTCGTTCAAAATAATTGGCAGAGGATTGTGGAGCGCCCTACACTCGCCAATAATGTCACAGGGTTTTTGTGTCAGCTTCTCAAACAGCAGTGTGCACGACGGAATAAACAGATTTTCTAAATATCTGCACAGCCTTTGTGACTCGTCTCTAATTCGTGACATGTGGAGTTTCACATGCAAAAATATTTATAAGGAGTCGAAACTGAATGACGCTGCTAAATAAATGTATACGACAAATTAAAAATAATTTATCGTGCGTTATTCAAACAAAATTAAATATTTAACTCCAATTGACAGAAATAGCAAACATTTATTATCCATCATTTGAAATGTTGTAATTATTTCGTTCATTTCTGCAGGCTTTAAATATTCTAAAAAACAAAATCTTATTATTAAAATATTTTAGTACATACTGTGTTTGCCATGACATTCAGTAACATTTTCATTTCATCTAAAAAATTATAAGTATTTCGTGGAAAGCTAGAGTGACTATATAAAAAACTATAGTGAGTCCTACATGCAGTAAATTTCCAATTACAGTACGTAACGTCTTTAGTAATAGAGAATTGTCTATGTGACAGTAGTTGGTCTACATACAACCACGGATGAGATTATATTTTTGTTCTTTCCAAAATAATATTAACCAATACTTAGTCTCCACATTGTAATATAACAAATTGAATTTTTAAACTGGCATTTGGGGAATATCTACGAATTTGATCATCTGCCTTCTAATTTAGAATTTTTTTTTGTAAATCTATCAATCCATTAAAATACGCTATTATTATATTATTTTTAAATCGCTTACTGGAAGTGTAGCTATCAACTGAATGACTATACAAATTAAGTTTTTAGATCTTGCAAATTATTTTAAAGCATGTTTTTTATTTAAGATTTTTCTTTTATGATGTCTAGAAGTTTTATTCTTATCTCACACATTTACAAATAATACAATTACATCTCTTCAAGGGTAGGTAGATGCAAAAAAATTTAACACCCTACACACATTTTTCGTATGTCACATGTGTTCATTGCAGGAACTAGCTGCGTTGATCTGTATCTTTATTTGTGGCGTCCAGTTTCTACGAAAACAGCTGTTTACTTTGCATCCTTGTGCTGTTATCGTTATGTAGTTAATAGTTATTTCTTTGCTCGTATGTTCTATATGTGGGTTAATTTGACATCTTACAACAGCGAATTTGTGTATTTTGTGGCTTGTGAGTTTTGATGTCGCATACTAGGTTTTCTGCTACATGCAATAATTAAATTCTACAGCCACATATAACCAACATTACATATTATGTGTGTAAGGTATGAGTAATTTAATATCATATGAATTCCCAGCGTGAACTTGATATGCCTCTGTTTCGAAAACTAGAGTGCTAAAGCAATTTTTGTGTAAAAGTATTACAAAAATTTAACAATTCATTTGCCGCAGATAAAGTGTTATTACGGAAGACATTACTGTAAAATATCCAGTCGAATATTTCAGGGCTATAAAAACATTTCTGCAGAAAAAAAACACTTTAAAGAGTAATTTTCTCTACTGTCAACAATTACAGCTGAATAATGAAATAACAGGAATTCAACTAAAAATTTACTCTGTACTTACCCTCAAATAAATTAGTGGTAATAACCAGCGTGCCTCAAATTTGATGAGGCGAAATCTCATTGCAGTGCAAAAAAACTGGCCAATTTTTAAATTTCAATAAATCAAATCAATCGTTCTATATTACAAAACTTAAATACTGTCGTCAGCCTAAAAAGTAAATTTATTCTCAGATAGCAAAACACCAATTTTTTTTTCTGACGGACTAAACTCAAGCAATATCTCGCGTCATATTCCTGACCTACAAATTTCTTCTTCTGTGAAAATTGCCGTAAACGTATTGCAAAAAGTAAAAAAATATTCGTTTCGTTAGACTATGTGAACAACAATTACTCCAGCTGGGGCACCAGAAGATAACATTTCATCCGAGCCGATTCAGACATTGTAATTATTTCTGTATATGAGGGGCATGCTACAAGCATCTAAGATAGAACAATAAATAATGGTTATAATCATTTCTGACATTTAAATAATCCTTAAATCTCTAGCACTGAACGCAAGAACGCGAGAACTGCAAAAACAATCAGCAGCACATTAAGAAAAGCCAAAAGGACTCTTTAAAAATACATTGACCGCCACATTACATTTTATGGTCTTCCAAAACCTATAAATCAGACGTCCCTTCCTTGCTTATTGCGGTGATCGTCGCTATAGTATTTATTAAATTATTGAACCATTCATAGTTCGGACAACTAGTATGGTAAAATTATCGGATTGTTTCATCTCAATAGCAAAATGTTTATAAATAACGTAAACTGGCACTGTAGAGAACTTAGATGTTCAGAGTAAATTAATTCATTAATATACTCGATAGAGAAACACTATGAATTACAAGAAGATATCGCAAAACATCAGCAGTCAGAAGAATAGGACAAAATCTCTATTTCAACCTCTTAAGAACCTTATGACTTTCTATATTTTGTGGCACGATGTCTCATGTGTCCTTTTGTGCAATCTCATTTCTGTTGTCCAGTTATTGTGGAAGTACATTTTTTAGCAACCCTATGTTTACATGTTGTGACGTGCAGCTAGCTGTTGGGCGTGTATCTCATTTCACCCATTTGTTTGTGTTGATGTCGTGTCTTCTCGCTGTCACGCATTTAACTCATTTTACTCTTGTATTCGCCTGTGTCGCGTTATTGTTTGGTCCAGCTATTGCTCATGTAGCTCTTTTCGCCACTGTGTCTGTGTTCTCGTGTCGTTCAGCTGTTGTGCATGTAACTATTTCCAACATTGTGTTTTCCTGAGATGTCGTGATGTACAGCTAGCATGCATGTGCCTGATATGATAACTGTTTGGTCTGTGCTGTCGTATCATCTAGCAATTGTGCATGCACATGTTTACGAAAATATGTTTGCCTTGTGTTGTCGTCGTATCGTTCAGCTATTTTACACGTACCTGTTTTCACTGTGGTGTTTATCTGTGTTTTCGTTAGTCGTCTAGCTATTGTGCATAGAAATAAATTCGTCACTACATTTGCCTGTCGTTTTGTTGTGTCATCCAGCTATTGTGCATGTATTTCTTTTTGCCATTGTATTGGTTTGTACTCTATATATCACATCGTCTGCTATTGTGCGTGTACCTATTTTCGCCAGTGTGTCTGTAGGTATCATTATCGTTGTACCATCCAGAAGTATATTGTACATATACTTCTTTTTGTTGCTGTATTTGTCTGTGTTCTCGTGACATCCAGCTATTTTGCAAAAAACATTTTAGTCGCAATGTTTTTTTTTTGTGTTGTCGTCTGGTTGGCCAGCTGTGTAATAGTGCTGTCCAGCTATTGTGCATGTACACCTACTCGTCATTGTTTGCCTGTGTTGTCGTTGTGTCGTCCAATTGTATTGCGGTGGTATTATTTTTATTTTATTTTCTGTGGTGTTTTGATGTCCAGCTATTGCGCATGAACATAATTTAGCTATTGTGTTGTGTTGCAGATAAGTTTCCCAGGGTTGTTTTTTATATATTCGTTATTATTTAGTTTCTTTACACGTTTTGGTTTGTTTTTCTCTCTTTTCCTTTCTATTTATTACTTCGTTAACAACGCTTCTATTGTTTCGATGAAGAAAGGTACATGAACGCTCTACACTCATAGTAGATTTATGTTCTTTGTTATAGAAAAATTTTGAAAGACAACAGTGCAAAAAGATAGAACATTCTATGTAGCTTTATTGCTTAGTAAGCTGCATGTGGGTATGTCTATATGAGTGATATAAAACATAATTTTTGTAAATGGATGATGTTTAAAGCGCGGCAGCTTTCAATCGAGACAACTGAACTCTTCAGATGATTTCCTTGAACTACATGATATAGAAATGCGAAATATAAATCATTAAAGCTTTCCGTTTGTAATGTCGCGGTGTTACGGCGTTACTGTTGCTGCAGTAGTTAATATAACGAACATGGTACACTAGCGCCGATTACCCTCCTTTATGAACGACTCGGTATCACCTCCTTTTTCCTTTCTGCACCCTGTCTCCTTATCCCCTCTTTATTGTATGACATCACCTTTTCATAGTCTCAGGTTTTAAATTTTAATTTGGCACTCTCTTCTCCTACAGGCCTTCATCACGACACATTGTATGTCGCCGCCTTCGTCGCCCAACTTCTGGCAGCATTGTACTACGACATGAGCTCCGAAATCATCTATTTGTGTGGCACGGCGACGACAATTTACATCGGCGAATTAACGTCATATTGAATATGTTTTTATCTATTTGAATTAGAACTTTAAAGCCGGAGATAGGGTGGAATAATTGTGGTGAGTTGTGGACAGTTTCTGATACTTATTCCTTAATAGTCACTTAGAGTAGTTCTAGTTGTGCGCTTCTAGTTGTGCTTCTCAGACGTGCAGAAATAAAATTGTAAATCTTAGGGGTTTTTGGAAGATCTTTTAGTGATTTACTTGAGCTTATTTTATTATAGTTATATGTGTGTATTTTGGTTTACGAGTTTGGCTTACTATGTTTGCAACTGCCGCCCCATTTGTTTCCGCCCAGCTAGAATGGCATGATATTCGCGTCCACAGCTCGCCGCAATTTGTGCTTATTTCAACTGTGTGCGTGTTACAAAGTGTTTCATGACATATGGCTGTAATGGGCAGCCTTTTGATTCAGCCGCCTCTCTGTTGAGTAAGTTTTAATAGAATTTTTTTATATTCATTTTTAAATAGTATTTTTACTATGAAGTGCCTTATCGGGCTTTTCGCCGCCGCTTTACGGCTGTACGAATTGTGCCTGTTATCAGTACATAATTTTGACTGCAGTTCATATGATGCTACATCGGTTTTTTTTGGACTAATGCAATTTAAATGTGAAACAATTTAAAGAGTGTTTGTTACTCCAGTAAATGTTAGTGACGTGCATGCGCACATAACTGAATTACCTACGCACGATCTTTTAAGCCCTATTGTCATTCTCCTTTGTAACTAAGTTAAAGGGGTTTTGAAGTTAAAATATTGTCATGTTTCACTTAATATTGCGTTGGTTGTGATCAAGACGAACCACATATCTCACCAAGACTTTTAGCTGGTTTGTGAGCAAGGCTAACATATTACCGCGTCATTGGTACTTTCTTGGGTATTTTAATGTATTTTGGTGTGACATTAATTATAGCTTACAGCTGTTTGAACTAATGCACCTGCATGTAATTCTAGTCAAAGCTAATATCAGTTGAACTTGTAAGTAACAATCTTGCTGAGAAGTATGTTAATAATTTGAGTAATTCTGATTATTGGCATGACATGTTTGTGCATAAGCATTAAATACGCAACATTTTAATTACATCTTGTATCTTTATATATTAACATCTGCGATAGTCAGTGGCCTATCCTTAATAGATTGAAAATATATGCCAATTTGGTACATTTTATGAATATCGCGGCAAATTCCATTGTCTAAGAGTAAAAATATACGAGTGATCAGTCATAATTATTTAAATGAATTTAATAGAAAGGGCAATGTGCGTTTTTAAACATTCTTACCATCTTGTCAATATTGCTTCATTATATCATCTAATGCAAATTCTGTCAAATTCAAATTGATTAAAATGAACCGAATAAATATAGAATCTAGGGAAAAATATTATAGTGTTGTTGTTTTTTTCTTGTAATCCTTTGCAATTTTGTGAGTAGTAGGGTTTGGCCAATTCTGGCGCAAGAACGCGAGGCGTCGGATTCGAATTCACCCAGCCGTCATATTATGTCACCCGTCCGCCATCTTGGATGTCATTGTCTTCAACCGTGACCTTTTACCTTGACCATGACCATTACCTCGAGGAAATTTGACTCAAAAAAGATTAAAATTTTTAAATAAAATCTTCAATAATCCCAAAAAAATATAAAAAAAACTCTGGGAAATATTCCAAAAAAATGTATAATAAAAATTATTAAAAGGATTCTCAGAAAATGCCATTATTTTCCAGAGAGGAGATAGGGATCAGTGACTCTGGTGAGTTTGGAGTAAAATGACTGGGATCAGTGACTACGAGTCAGAGGAGAATGACATTTGACCTTGAACTTTCACAATGAAAATGCAAAAATCCAAAAAAATTCAAAAGAATTCACAAATAATTCCAAAAAATTCTCAAAAATTTATTAATATAATGTATGATTAAAATTCTTTAAAATGATTAATATTTATTTAAAAAGTATTAAAAATTAAAATAAACATTTCCGAAGGTCACCCTAACACCACAATTAGTCACTTTCGTTCCATCTCTAGCAGACGACTGACTTCCTCACCCACACGGGGAGTGTGGGTGAGGAAGTCAGTCGTCACATATACACATGCCGTCCTTTTGATTTTTTCGTTCATTTGTTTATACATTACTGGAGGCCACCATCTTGGTGACGACCAACATCTTGGTAGGCAACTACCATCTTGATGGAAATTACCCATTTGCCATGTTGGAAGCCAATGACCATGACCTTGACCCCATGACCTCGAATGATGTGGAAACGCCAACATTCAAGAAAAAATTACTTAAAAGACAACAAGCATGATACATTACTAACTATCAACACCATATTTGATGCAGACTACCTCGACCTTGACCCCATGACCTTGAATGAACTGGAAAACATAAAATCATAAAATACATAAAAGTCAACAAGCGTATGGCGTTACAGAATACTACCTCCATATTACATGCAGGCTACCTTAGTCTTGACACAATATCCTTGAATAACCTCGAAAGCAAAAACAGTGTAAAATATGTATGCAAAGAGGCAGAAGCTAGACGAGACGATCTACCTTTCATGTCAGCTGCTGTCTAACTAAACCTTTCAGCTTACCACCCTACTGAATATAATATACGAATATGAAAGTCTTATGGCATCATATTGACTTTGAACCAATCGTACTGCTCCACTAATACACTGTCCAGATACCGTCCAGCCAATCACGTGGGGTGGAGCAGCTAAAGATTGGTGGAAGGATTGGGATTGTGTTAGTGGTGCTACCAGCGGCCACAGAGCCGATTTTAGTTGCTGAGAAACACTTTATAGCTGTGAGGGATAAAAGAATTCGACACAAAAATAATAGACAAATATATTATTTTATAATAATTTATTATTATTTTGTACTTACACTTTCAGAATAAAGCACTTCGTCACATCATCTTATATAACCCCGATCCTTTATTTCGCTTATGATCGAAACCACCTCCTTCATGGTCGAGTAATCCCCTCGTTGTTGCTTATCGAGCAAAGATCTAAGTCTGTATACAAATTTTGTTGGGATCTTCGGTAAACATATCGTCAGCATAATCAGCGTCTTCTGCCTTCTTCGCATCACTTGTCGAAAGCAACTCGTTGGGGAAATGTGTGGGACCGTCGAGCGAATAATCATCGTCTTCACCACTATCACTGTCGTCATAGTCATCATCAATGATCGTCTTCGCTTCCTGATTCACCCTCAATATCAAGTTTACTTTTCTTTGTAGCGGGAGTTGTATGTTAATTAGTATTAAGAGCTGGTGATGGTTTATTTTGATGGTAGCCGTAGTTATCATGCACACGCCTTGCAAGTGTACATCCTGCACAAACCGACTCAGTCACTCCGTCTCTAGCAGTAACTGTCTCCTCAAAGTCGTCTGCTGAAACAGGGCCCATCGATGTAGCAGGAGTTATAAACGACATCACTTGCCGGCTCCCAGTTGACGTACCCTTGCAGATCTGACATCCTGGCATGTCTGCGAGCGGTGCAGTGGGGTAAGCGATGCCAGGGGGGACGACATGTGCGCGCAGGTCTGACAGTGCTATCGGCTATTCCAGCTACGGCGGGCTCAGTTGTATGTAAAGCAATGGAGGACGCAGGATGTTTGCAGAGGCATGGAAAAGTTATCCCCAGTGTTGCCAAAGTTCACTTACCCACAATCACAATATCCATGAACGGCCACATATCATAAAAATGACACAACTAAAATACTACGTAGTTTGTAACACTCGGTGCAATGTCGCATAAATTCATTTATGCGTACATTTTAAAAAAGTATAACTAAACAGTATCTTTAGGCCAATGCATTTAATTTGAAACTATAGAGACGTTGTATAGCTTCATGTGCTCAAAGTCGTGATAATGGGTGTTTATTTATAGTGGACTTTCCCGTGGTATAAAGGAAGCGTACACACAAATGATATAAAACAAGAAATAAAATAATATATATTGAACAATGCCGCCGCTATGAAATATCACACTATACAGAGTAATGTCCATCGACTTTACAAATTCCACCCTATTAACCTGCGTGTAAGCATTCTTGCTGACTTTAATGGCTGTGTATGTGAATTGTGGTCTGCATACCCCCCTGGGTGTTCAAATTATACAGCCCACGCACATCGCAGTAAACCATTGAACGTTTGTGTAAAAAGGTTGTAATTGCCATGTTGGTTTATGTATTATTTCTAGAATTCCGATTCATGTGCAAAAGTAATGCCACCTTTAAATATGTTTTCCCAAATAATTCTGGCTTCGGCAGCGCGGTGTAATCGCTGCAAAAATATTTATGTAGCCTTTATGATAAAATAATTGTTTGTACTAAATTAACAGTCTGTAATAAATTTTCGTATATGATTTATGCCAGCAAATGTTTTCCAAACGCAACGTTTATTAAGAGAAATTGAGTTCTCGATTATGAAACAAAACATGGGAATATATGTAGTCGTATTTGAAAATCATTAAAAACTAAAACATTAACAGGTTAATATACGTGCCTGCCAAATTACTAAACAAACAGTTTCGAAACTAACGTTATCGTTAAGTAGATTTGTTTGTTGTGGTTAAAGTTACGTTCACACGTACTTGCTCAAGAAGGTGCAGGTTCGATTTCCCGTTGTAGCCTATTTGTTTTAGATATAATATATATAATAATCTTTGTATTACAGTTATGGTACAAATAAAGATATTTCCGACAGCATATTGTATTTTTACATTCGATATTTACCAATGTAATTGAAATACAAGCGTAACTGTAATACTATATATATATATATATATATATATATATATATATATATATTTATAACCCAACTGAATACTTGCTTTTACATGTAATTAATCTACTAAGTAGATTAATGTACTTATTACGTGTAAAAGCAAGTATTCAGTTGGGTACTAGTATCCAAGGGTTTACTTGTAAAAGTACAAGACATTATGCAAGTATAGTTCCAGATGCACAGCACACACTTATTTAATTCCGTGATAACTATGTTCTCGCAGTTTACGTATTGGAAGTGATATTTCCAATAAATGGGTGACCCATACGGACAAGCATAAATCACACCCTTGTTCTACCCGGGATTTGAAACCGGAACCACTCACGCTCAACTCTCAACCGACTACGTCACAGCACACACTGTCACTAGAGTACTGCTGTCTGTTGTCGCTAGTCAAACTTCTCGGTGTCCGGACGCTGCCTTGTCGCTCCGCTTCAGACCGGTCCGTGCCGAGCCGCAGTGTACGTGGGGACTCGGCTATCAAGACTTCTCCCGGCAACTAGATCTTCCTTCATTGTATCATCTCGCAAAAGCTGAATGCAACCATTGTCGTAATGCTTCAGCGAGTGAAAAGGTCTCTTCGTATGGACTGGTCCCTCATGTTGTCGAGCATTTTGACCAAAAGTGAGCACTCGATCGCAGAATCCATACTGGAGACAACCAGTTAGAATTGATGCAGGTCGTGGCTCCATGTTAGTTGACGTCAAATGCAAACCTTCGTTCTCGCTATTCATCTTTGTGGTATAGCGAGAGAGCGCTTCAAACTTGATGTTTACCTCACGGATTCAGAATATCGACTGTTTTTTTTTCTTTATAAAAGTGGTTATTTTAGCAGTAAAGAGTTTGGCTTTTCTCCACAAAAGAATTTCCCCCATCAAAGTTACATGCAAAAAAAATGGGAGCACTCTGAGAAAACCGAAATACTCGTTCTACCAAGAAAACGTGTAGGTACTTCCATAACAATATATTACTCGAATACGCTTTTAGGCATACATAATTATGTATAAAAATTGAAAATAATTTTATATTTCTATATTTATATGTATATACAAATTTAGAAATTAAAATCATTTTTATATTTTTATACTCATTTGTACTATATATATGTTAATTAAATTGAAATAATTGTATATTTCCATACTTATATGTACATAACTATATACATTTATATACCTATAGAGAAATATAATTATTTACATATACTTACAACTATATAAATATATATATATAATTTAAAATTAAATAATTTTGTATTTCTATACTTATATGTACACAACTACATATATAAATTAATTAGAAAATAATTTTGCATTTACATATTTATAAACCTATACATTTCGATAGATTTTTATATAAACTTATACATA
Source organism: Dryococelus australis (assembly GCA_029891345.1). Taxonomy (NCBI): domain Eukaryota; kingdom Metazoa; phylum Arthropoda; class Insecta; order Phasmatodea; family Phasmatidae; genus Dryococelus; species Dryococelus australis. The sequence goes on from CM056993.1 coordinate 231,165,154, forward strand.
ACTATGTATATAATTTCGATTGAAATAATTTTTTATTTATATACATATATGTAAATGACTATTTATAAATTAAATTGAAATTAATTTTATATCTACATAGTTATATCTATTCATTATATATATATAACATTGAAAATAATTTTATATTTACACACATGTATCTATACATAAATATAAAACCAATTGAAAATAATTTTATATTTACACACTTGTATATCTATACATAAATTCAAAATAAATTGAAAATAATTTTATATTTACATATATATGTATTAATTATATAAATAAATTAAATTGGTAATTATTGTATATTTACATATGTATGGTCACGTAGTTATAAATATATTAAATTGAAAATAATTTTATATTTATATAATTATATACATATACTAAATTATATGTACATACTTAATTATATAACCTTAAATTAATTTTAGATTCCCATATTTACGTGCATATAAATGAAATCGAAAAAAAAATACTAATTTATGTTTATATACATAATAATGTATAAAATAAATTTAAATAATTATATAAACACACACACATATTTAATTATATATGTGTGTGTATTACTACCATATTTATAACTGAACCTGCTTGTTTTCTTGGTCGAACGAGTATTTGGGTTTTCTCAGAGTTCTTCCAATTTTATTTGTAACTTTTATGGGGGAAATTCTTTTGTAGGCACAAGCTAAACTCTATATTGCTAAAATAACCTCATTTATAAATATAAAATTACAGTTGACGTTCTGACTCTTTGAGGTAAACATTGATTTGGAAGCACAGTCTTACTATACCACAAAGATGAATTGCGAGAACGAAGATCTGCCTTTCACCTCAACTAACATGGAGCCACGACCTGCATAATCGCTAACTGGTTGTCTCCAGTGTAGATTCTGCGATCGATTGTTCACATATAATCAACATCTCGACGACATGAGAGAATGGCCTGTACGAAGAGACCTTTTCACTCCCTGAAGCATTACAACAATGGCCACATGCAGCTTTTGCAAGATGATACAATGAATAGAGATAGTCAGATCTGTAAGGGTTCATCTACTGGGAGCCGGCAAGTGATGTCGTTTATAACTCCTGCTACATCGATGGGCCCTGTTTCAGCAGACGACTTTGAGGAGACAGTTACTGCTAGAGACGGAGTGACTGAGTCGGTTTGTGCAGGATGTACACTTGCAAGGCGTGTGCATGATAACTACGGCTACCATCAAAATAAACCATCACCAGCTCTTAATACTGATTAACATACAACTCCCGCTACAAAGAAAAGTAAACTTGATATTGAGGGTGAATCAGGAAGCGAAGACGATCATGAAGACAGCATTGATGATTACTATGACGACAGTGATAGTGGTGAAGACGATGATTATTCGCTCGACGGTCCCACACATTTCCCCAACGAGTTGCTTTCGACAAGTGATGCGAAGAAGGCAGAAGACGCTGATTATGCTGACGATATGTTTACTGAAGATCCCAACAAACTTGTATACAGACTTAGATCTTTGCTCGATAAGCAACAACGAGGGGATTACTCGACCATGAAGGAGGTGGTTTCGATCATAAGCGAAATAAAGGATCGGGGTTATATAAGATGATGTGACGAAGTGCTTTATTCTGAAAGTGTAAGTACAAAATAATAATAAATTATTATAAAATAATATATTTGTCTATTATTTTTGTGTCGAATCCTTTTATCCCTCACAGCTATAAAGTGTTTCTCAGCAACTAAAATCGGCTCTGTGGCCGCTGGTAGCACCACTAACACAATCCCAATCCTTCCACCAATCTTTAGCTGCTCCACCCCACGTGATTGGCTGGACGGTATCTGGACAGTGTATTAGTGGAGCAGTACGATTGGTTCAAAGTCAATATGATGCCATAAGACTTTCATATTCGTATATCATATTCAGTAGGGTGGTAAGCTGAAAGGTTTAGTTAGACAGCAGCTGACATGAAAGGTAGATCGTCTCGTCTAGCTTCTGCCTCTTCGCATTGATTTTTTTTATCGAAATTTTGCTTTTAAGTCATTCAATGTCATGGGATCAAGTTCGTTGTCATTGGCTTCCAATATGTTGGATGGGTAATAACTACCAATATGGTAGTTGCCTACCAAGATGGCGGTCGCCTACCTGGCCCCCAGTAATTTATAAAGAAATGACGAATGAAAAAATTTATTTATCAGAATGTGTATAGGTGAGGAGAGTGGGGGTGAGGGATACGGTTGTCTGCTACGGATGGAATGATTGTGACAAATAGTGGTGCTTCTGGGGGAACATACGGATATGTAAGTTTTTAAAATAATTTTTTAAGTTTTTAAGTATTAAGATTTTTTTAAATTTTAAATATTCAACTTTAAATAATAAATCTTTACTGACATTTCTTTGGACATTTGGAATTCTTTGTAATATTTTTTTTGGATTTTTGGTCAAAGGTCAAATGTCACTCTCTTCTAGCTCGGAGTCTCTGATCCCGGTCACCTGTCCCTGTCACCTGTCTGGGGAAAAATGACATTTTCTGGGGATCCTTTTGGTAATTTTAAAAATATTTTTATAATTTTTTAATAAATTTTAATAATACATTTCGTCGGAATTTTTTGAAGATATTTTTTTAGAATTTTTTGAAATTTTTTTTGAATCTTTAAAGGTTTTTCTAAGTGATTATTGTGTTCAAGGACTTCGAGATCAAGCTCAAGGTCAAAGGTCAATATTGAGGTCAATGACATCCAAGATGGTGGACGTGTTACGGAACTTCGTGGCGGCCGGGCAAATCCGAATCCGACGCCACACGCCCTTGCCCCAGAGTAACCCAAACCCTACGTCTTGTGTGTTTTTATCTGTGTACATTTAAACCGGTGTGGTGCACATTTTCTTTCAGTTTATATTTGAATTTTCGAAATATAATTTGCTTCCTAGAAATATTTAATATTTTTATGCTCTGGAGACATTTTTAAATAAGGTACATGACAAATTATAGGGCATAGTGTTCGAGATAAATTGGGGAACATTACTTAACGTATGATAAATATTTATATTTTGAATTATTTTGTGTATAAAAAATTTTCGAAAATATTTATGGCATGTCTGCGAGAGTTTGAAATACATCGTTTTGAAATGATAGCTGTCGTCGGTGACTGTATTTAAATCTTTGTATTCTTTTCAATAAGCAGAAAACATTTGGGAAATGAAACTATAAGTAATGCTTTTTTAAAAAGTATACTCCTTTAATTGAGCAGGTATATTCTCATAAAATATTTTTTACATGTGATACTATGTTATCTAAGTATTGTTACAGTAAAAAGTAAAAAAGTTAAATATTTTTAAAGTTATAAAAATGTGAAGAATTATTTTAATAATATTTTTAGGTAAACGAGAGTATTTTACCGAAGCTTCCTCTTCCTACGAAATTGCTTGAACCAGACTAAAATAATGTTAGACCAACAATTTTACTATTTCGGTGTTCTGTAGACTTCTCCTTATAAAATTTAGTTATTCAGAAGCTTCCATTCCCTTCTCTGTATACTTCCACGAGAGGAATTACTTATTAAAATAATTGCTGAACTAAAAAGTAAGAAAAAAGATCTTAAGCTACCTTATTAATAACTACGTTGAAATTCTCAGAGCTCGGAGCTCTGAGCATCTGTACTTTAAGAAATACAATGAGCAGAAAGAAATTTCCTAAAACTCTTTCAGGAGTGCATGCTTTCATAACAGAAAAATTAAAAGTGTACTCCAACTCTTTCGAGTGTGCATAAATTCTAAGTTATCGTCCATTAAAATGTAATACAATACAATTTATGAAATAACATTGGCCAACCACTGTCAATGTTAATTAGTTTTAATTAAGTTGATGTAGGAAAGTTGATGAGGAAATTTCATATATATTAATTTATAAAAGTTGTTCAAGCCCAGGTTTTTTAGATTTTCATGCAATGGTTCAAGACACCAAAACAGTCATATCTTAGGTACCAGTGTGAAGGATTAAGAACTGAACATCCTTGTATATATTTGTGTACTTATTGCAAATTAGGTCAATAAAATTAATTGAAGAGTTACCATTTGTTTTCAGTTTTTGTTAAATTTTGATATTTTAGCAGGATTAGTTTTAAAAGTTAAAAACGCAATATTTCGAATATAGATTAGCAATAGCAAGGATGATGAAATAGTGGGTTCTTGTCCGTGTAAAGGGCCCGGGATGGGGGGGGGGGGGGGGAGGGGAACACAACAAGAGGTTATTTCATAAAATTTTCATTCAAAAGGAATGTGGATTGTAATCTCTATCCACTGAATAGTTATAACACGTTTGGTACAAGGAAACATAAATGGCGTTAAGTTATATTACGAAAAATGAACGCCAATAATTTTGCAAAACTTCGTGTGATCGGTAAAGAATGGATTTTTGGTGTTTACCATTCTACTAATTGTTCGATAAAATTTGGCGGGAATCGGTGTAGTACACTTCTGAACATAGAAAGTGAAACATCTAGAAAGGAATGTTCAAATAGTTCTACGTGATTTTAGTGATTTATATTTATTTTATATTAGGTTGTGAAATGACGGTTAATAAGTTTCACACACAAGTAGATAAAAACACTATAATTTACCTAACAAGTTATGGTGTAGCCAGCCGTTTCTGATGATTTCGTAGTCTGGTGTTTGCACAGGGTCTCTGAAAGCATGCTATGTCCACAAGATCTTCCAACCCAATTTTATGCCATTTATATAGCGCATGTCTCTGGAATTATGTATTAGGCCCTACGACAATGCTCGATGGCATAATTTAGTGATGGTTAAACAGGTTCTGCAAGGTACTGATACCTTACATTACATGACTGATGTTATCATCCCTCGATGTACAGTGAAAAAAGATTTTTTGTAGTAACCACAGAATGTTTTGTTAGTGTTAACCTTGCCAAATCTATTTTGTGGTGACTACTAAAATATTTACTTGTCAAGTCCAAACTTTTGTGGCACATACAAAACTATTTTGTTGTACCTACAGAATAATGGCACAGTGACCTATCTGAAGAATTATTTTTCTTAGTGTGGGAAGTGTGGGGTTGTGGTGGGACTAGCCAGTTTCAGGAAAGGCCGGCGTGGTATGCAGTTATTAAACTGTTAGCTAAAGGTATGTGATGTCACGTGCAAATATTTCTTCCGTGTTTTAAGACTGGTATTGTCAAGTAAAGGAAATTTCTCCCAGGGACATTCCTATCAATTACGAACAGTACCTTGGCCTGCGAGGTCACCAGACCTTTCGCTATAAGAGCACGTGTAAGACCAACTGAAACAGTGTTTGCTCTGGCGTCCGCATATTGTGACTACCCTTGCCGAATCACGTATTGTTGCAAACAATTGGAAGAATTTGCTTGGCCTCTGAACAACGTACAACACCTCTAACACATCATGCATCTTCGAGTTACCGCCTGCCTAAATGCCGGAAGGGACAGCACAACAAATTTAATCATGTGGTAACTACAACGATGCAGTTGTGTAGATACATTTATACTAAGTTGTTGGTGTATGATTTGAAGATCATCGCCTCTTTGCTATATGTTTCTAATGCATCAAAATGGTTGACCATTTTTCCTTGCCTCGTTCAGGGAGTTTTACGATCTGTGTAAAGTTGTGTAATGTCTAATATATAGCCCTAATACGAATTTCTGCACATCAAAGTGATTTGTGTGTCTATGTGTGTGTGTATGTGTGTGTGTGTGTGTGTGTGTGTGTGAGAGCGAGAGAGAGAGAGAGAGAGAGAGCGAAAGAGAGAGAAAATTATTCAAGAAATTTCATATATCAATATAAATACTCGGAAATTTCCCATTCTAAAAACAAACGTCAGACATAGTTAATACATTTTACTCGCCTTCGAAAGCACTACCACTAATACCAAATTTGATGGGAAACTATTAAATAATTAAACAACGATAATTTGAGTTTAATATTTAGGTAGTACTAATACTTAAAATATTAGATAAATTTATGTATTAAATTTAATAATTTAATTTGTATTACCTTTACACCAAGCTACATTTTAGTCTTTTTAATTGTTCTTAAGTCCGGAAAAACCTAAAAAAAAATGTATTAATACCATCAATTTGAAAGGAACACAGTATGAAAATACTGAAAAAATTGACGTATATTCAATTTAACTGCTTGAAAACCAGACGGACGGAACTTTTGCAACAGTTGAAAATATATATCAGATAACACTACAGGATGACTACGTTTTTATTGCTCTACAAGGAAAACCCTAAAATTTTCTTGGTAACCTGTACCACAGAAATGATTTCATTATAGTTAATGATAAAACCATACGGGTAAAAAAAAAAAAATAAAATCAAGGAAATTTTAAGAGGTTTGAAAAGTGTTGCTAATGAAAAATTGGTCAACATTGTTAAACAAATAATAACACATAATTAATGAAGTAAATAATTTAGTCAGTACCAAAAAGGTAAATAATGAGTTCTTAAATTCTCACTACACAAGTTCATTTTTTTATTTCATATTTGTAGCGTTTGCTTGAAATATGCATGCAATTTTGAAGGTAAACATTTCCGTTTATAATGTTTCATTACTAAATAAAAGTATGGAAGTACGCTAATTAGTTATGGCAAATTATTTTAATATACAATATTGCAAAAGCAAGACGACTGAAATGGACAGTTCCTCTCAAGATCACGGATGAAAAATGTTTAGCCAAGATAATTTAAAAAATTACCTCTTTACACCTTTGAACACAAAGAACGCAAACGATAAGTTGGTCTTCTCGTCGACTTCAACGATAATACGTTACAATATCATATTTAAAAACAACCTTAGAGTGAATGAGCAGGAATTCTAAGTGCGGTGCGCAAGTAAAATTGTGAATTTGTAAAAAGTTGAAATTAAGAGCGACTTGTGTATCCCAACGTTGGAATATGTAAAGAAGCGTTTGACGTAACAAGCGTCATAGTTTCGTGCTTCTGGTCTTACACTTTGCAAGAAATGAACACGTGCGTGAGACTAGTTAACATCTGCTCTTGTAAGTTAGAACAAATCGAGAAGCAATGCGCTGAGTGTCATCTGCGCAGCGAACACTCCTATAGTTCCAATAGTGAACTGCTGTATTGACTGTAGTGCTATCAAAACATTAGTTAATTGGATTTGAGGTTGGAACACTCTTTGCAGAAATACGCAACTTCAAACGTTTCTAAATATCTCCATAGCCGGTTTTAAAAATCCTAAATCATACGAAAGTTATTTCTAATATTTTATTCATATAACCGTGTGAGTGAGTAAAGAGATTTGGACGGCCCTTAACAGCGAGGTATTGAGAGTCGACGAGGGTGATTGAGGCGAGTATGGAGCAGCTCCGGAATGAAAGGGTGGGGGAAACGGTATATCCCCGAGAAAACACGCCGACCAGCGGCATCATCCGGCAGGATTCCCAACATACGAAAATCTGGTTCACCTTGGTGGGAGGCGAGCAGCCACGCCCCCCCCCCCCCGCCTCCGTATAAAAGTTGGGTCTGTTGGAAAACAACACGTAAACAAATAAGTTCATTACAAGCGTTGGTAATGCAAAAGTCAATGTCGGGGACATACGCAGTACAACGGAGGTGATATCTTGAAAGGAAGAGGAAGATTTTCTGAGAGAAAGTTCCTAGTCAAACTGAAAATTTGATAGTTTTAGGGACGTAAATATCGAAACGGTTCATAACATTCCAGGTATTCTCTCCTATTTTTCATTTCGGATAAGAAACAACTAATGATGAATGGTAAAATTCAATCGTCCCACATCATAGCAAACAATCCTTAAAAGTGCACCGACACCATTTCCCGTGTTTTGTCGCTCGAACGTGATCTGCATTACCTTTTAAAAATCATTTATAAAAAAACTGATATAAAGTAACTACTTTTCAGCTCCGCCATGAAAACATGCATTTGCAGACGACTCGGGAAAACAGTACGCCTACAACAGCCACCGCAGGCCCGGCGTCTTGCCGCCTTGCAGCCACCACAGACCCGGCTCTTACCACAATGCAGCCACCACAGACTCGGAGTCTTTGCGCCATGCAGCCAACGCCAGGCTGACGTTTTGCGCCATCCAGCAGTCGCATGCCTGGTATCATGATGCCATACAGCCACCGCAGGATCGGAGTCTTGCCGCCATGCAGCCACCACAGACCCAGCATGTTTCAGCCATGCAGCCAACGCAGGATCGGCGTCTTGCCGCCATGCATCAACCGCAGGCCCGGCGTCTTTCGGACATGCAGCCACCACAAACCCGGCGTCTTGCCGCCATGAAGCCGTCGCAGGCCCGGAGTCTTGCCGCCATGCAGTCACCGCAGGCCCGGCGTCTTGCCACCATGCAGCCACCACAGATCTGGTGTCTTGCCGCTATACAGCTACCACAGGCCCGGCATCGTGCCGCCATGCTGCCGTTAGAGGCCCGGCGTATTGCCGCCATGCAAACACCACAGATCCGGCGTCTTGCCGCCATTCAGTCACCACAGGCCCGGCGTCATGCCACCATGGAGACGTCGCAGGCCCAGCGTTTTGCTGTCATACGGCCACCACAGACTCGGCGTCTTGCCGCCATGCAGCAACCACAGACCCGGTGTCTTGCCGTTATACAGCCACCACAGGCCAGGCGTCTTGCTTCCATGCAGACACCACAGACCCGGGGTCTTTCCGCCATCCAACCGCCGAAAGGCTGGCAATTCGCACTATCCAGCCATCGCAGGTCTGGCGTCTTGCTGCCATACAGCTACCGTAGGTCCGGCGGCCTGCCGCCATGCAGCAACCACAGACCCGGCGTCTTTCCGCCGTGCAGCCACCGCAGGCCCGGTATCTTGCCGCCATGCGGCCACCGCAAGCCCGGCGTATTTCCGCCATGCAGCCACCACAAGCCCGGTGTCTTGCCGCCATACAGCCACCAAGGGCCCGGCGTCTTGCTGCCATCCAGCCGTCACAGGACCGGCGTCTTGCCGCCATGCAGCCACCACAGATACGGCGTCTTTCCGCCATGCCGCCACAACAAGGCTGGCATTTTGCGCCATCCAGCCGTCGCAGGCCCGGCGTCTTGCCGCCATGCAACCACTACAGACCCGGCGTCTTGCCATCATACAGCCACCACAGGCCCAGCATCTTGCCGCCATCCAGCTGTCGCATGCCTGGCGTCTCGCTGCCATCCAGCCATCGCAGGCCTGGCGTCTTACCGCCATGCAGCCAGCGCAGACCTGGCGTCTTGCTGCCATTTAGCCGTCGCAGGCCCGGCGTCTTGCTGCTATGCAGCCGTCGCAGGCCCGTCGTCCTGCCACCATGCAGCCACCGCAGGCCCGGCGTCTTGCCGCCATACAGTCACCAAAGGCCCGGCGTCTTGCTGCCATCCAGCCGCCGCAGGCCCGGCGTGTTGTTTGTTGGGCAGTGTTTGTTACTTCATATATTCGTGGTTAAGAATAGTTTTAAAATCCCAACAAAACAAGTTCAACAGGTAACTAATAACTACATCTTTGAAATTGAAATATTTATTTGCGCGTTTTTTCCAGTAGTAGAACTGAATATATTAAAAAGTGTTCGTGCGTCATAATCAGTCACTTTAGCTCATGTTGCTAGAGCGTTGCGCTCGGGTTACAAGAATGGTAGCGTGTAGGTCCGAATCTCTATTGATTTACTCATTACCCAAATGGTTTAATTTACGTAGAGCTAACCACAGCTTGGTTTGCGACAACCAAATAATAACAATAATATAATTGGGTTTCAACAACAAAATACTGCATTGTCCCTAAACATACAATTAATTTTGTTGTGCGAAACAAACTTTGTTCGATTCAACAAAACCATTCTCTCAGTGTGCTTAAAATTCCGTGTACTCTACGTATTACTTTCCTTTTTATCATTGGAGACACGTCAAGATTATGGATTCTCTTAGTACGCTTTTGTATATTTGTTCTTTAAATGTTAGTCAAATGTTTCCTCTGAATGCATTTTTATCAATTGTTAACCACCGGCCGTTATCCTTGGTGATCCAGCTGGTAGAGCGCTGCACTGGCTTTCCAGCACGACGACCTGGGTTCGATCGCTGGCGGATACAAGACGACGTTTTTCTCACATGGAGAACGTGATGTACGCCGCCGATTTTCTCATGTTCCTCTCCGCCGTCGTGCATGTCACGCCAACCTCGGATAGTCCGGCTAGAAAACTTTCCGCTCTTCAGTGTGGATCTTGGACCACCATCTTGGATATACCTACCTCTCTCTATAATTGATCTCCAAGACTTGATATGTAAACTTGAAGCTTCCTATTTCACGCATGACAACTGGAAAAAAAAAATTCAGAATTTTTTGCTTTTAAATTTTCGTCCAGATTTCCTCAAGCGATACACAAAATAATGAATCATGAGGCACCCTTTAAATATGGTCAGTATGTTACAGGAGAATGGTCAAATAAATTTCAAAGTATCTGTTAACATTTTCTCTATGATTTAACAGGCTCAGTTTTGAAACACAGTGTGTGTGAGTTTTGTTCTGAAGACACAAGAGCATATTCAAGAAATCAGGGACTTTTCCGCCTTAAATGTGGATGACTCCACAAGTCTTACTATTTTGGATATATGTGTTGAGCTAAGACTTTAAATAAATAAACAAAAAGTACAGTTTTACGTGCAGTATTGTTCAAATACGCTTCCGAAATCGCCGGGACGTGCAGGGCGTCCTGACCTCTGGGCTATGTGTTCTTTGCGGTCTGATGAGGAAAACTTCCTCAGCCCGCAGAGAGATACAAATGCTGCAACTGTCTGGGTCCCGAGCACACCCCCGCTCTGAGCTTCGGCAATGATTAGAAATGGCGGGCTTCCGAAATTTCCGTTGGCCACTACTTTCGGGATTTCCGTGCGCCATGTTTTTAGCTTGATCCTCTTAACTTAACGTCTGGGAAAATCAGCACAGTCCATTTATTAGCAACGGGCACAGCATTTTACATGCAGAGCGCCAGTAGCTAAAAGTAATTTCAATTTTTTAGTTCGAATTTTTTTTAAATGTAGAATTTTTCCGGCCATGGAATCTATTGTAGAAATAATTTTTTTAAGGGATTTTTCTGATAGACAGTTTGTGCCGTGTTGTGTATGTCGCATGGTTGTTCAATTATATGTTTGCTTTCAGAAAATATACAGTACCTTTTTTAATCAACCATGCTAAATGTAGCAGAAATTACATCAGTGTCTGGTAAATAAACAAACACAGTGTCCATAAAATATGTTGTAAAATCAATGAACACTTTAAAAACAAAACATTTTGCTTTGTACACCTAATTAAAAATAATAATATTTCTCTGATACAAAATGCCAGACACTATTAAGCCCACTAATAATATCTAATTATTTGGAAGGTGTTGGTACAAGGCAAACGGGACACGACAACATATTACCTAGAAACTGAGTTTAGCAATACTTTGCTAATTAAAAGTTCAATTAATTATGAAATTGTCCGGAGGTAGACATAAATGGAAACATTATAAAATTTGCACTTTCCGAAAAAATCTTTTAACTAACTCACTTGAATTTATAGACAACAAATGCTCAAGTTACTTGTTAAACAATCCATGAATAATTGCGGCAATGATTGCAGAAATTAACTCAAGAAACGATTATGGCCTTGAAAGCATCGAAAATCTTGGAATGTTTTAAGAACTCTAGGGTGCACTGCGTACAGTATTTCTACCTTTAATTTTAAATAAGAAATCCGTGTTTTCTTATACTTGGATAATTAATCGCAATAAATAATAATTCAATAATTACAAATAAACATTCAAAATATATTTTACGTCATAAGCATTATATAAAATAAAATGAGTTCAAGCAAAAAGTGGTAAGAAATAAAAGATCGCCCATCAGGGACGTAGTTATGTTTCTACGTGATACAGAAGATAACAGGATTAATAAAAACGATATTCCGTAAAACTAGTTTTCAGCTGTTATTTCTGCAGGCGAAGTCATGAAGCTGGAGATGAAAATATACCTCCAGACGGCAAATAACAGAAGACAGGCAAGTAGTTCTCAAACGCGAACTGATTCTAAAACATGATATAAATTTCGAATGAAACTTGTAATCCAAAACATCGTGTAAATAGTGTCCAAATTCGTATAAAACTGGGTACGAAACATCTTATAAACGTTAAACCTCTCTAGCACAAAAAGAAAAATGTTCGCGAAAATTAAGTACATGTTCCAGAGCCAGTGAAACATGACACGTACTACCAGAGGGAAGAGAAGAAGCTACATAGGATTATGAAGAACATTTCACAAATTAAATCTCCTAGATATATTTACTAAACTATTATCTCTGCACTATCCCAAATGAGGCTAAGTAAAGAAACAGATGCAGGGAAAAAGCAGCTACAGCCCCGAACACGGGAACTTACGGTGAACATGTCATACCGCGACGTGCAGAGGGTCAGGCCGAAAACAGTTAGCAATGGCGGAAGGATACCTAATTGTGCGCTGCACGTGGGTACAAATGTTATAAAATTTTAATTCATCAGCCGTTCTTAGAGAGCGCTGTGGGTACTGAAAATAGTCCGCAACTATACAAAACTGTTCTACGGCAAGAATTACGTGTGTTCCACCTCCGGCAAGCAGCACTATGTTCGTGTAAAAAGGACGACATTTTTTCCCCAGTAATGTCTTAATTATTACGGTGGTTATAATTTTATCAAGGAGATATACAATCACAAAATTACGCTTTATGAGAACTCCCTAGGACAAAAAAAAAAAGTTGCAAAATAAGTGTTTGCGCGTAAATGACCAATTCATTAATTAGAGGGTATAGGAATACGACGTTTTTCAATTAAATGTAAACATGAAACTTCTGATGTAACTAATTAACCTGCTCTTCACTACATGTGTGCAAATCATTTTCAATGAAGTTGTAAGATCTTAGAGAGCGGGTAGACTTTAGCGTATTTTTGACAGCAATATAATTACAGATGAAACCAGAAACATAAGCAACAGTAGTGAGACAATTACAAATACGTACGTGGTGTAGCCAGCCCTCGAACCAAGAAAACTTCGTACCATAATGTAGCATACAACCCACAGCATTACGGAGATAGTGAGTGAGTGAAGAGATTTGGGCGGCTCTTAACAGCGAGGTCTTGAGAGCGGCGCCGGGATTGGGAGGGGGGAGATCCCTGAGAAAACCCGCCGACCAACATTATCGTCCGCCACGATCCCCACTTGCAAAAATCCGGTGACCCGGCCGGGGGTTGAACCCGTTTCGCCTTGGTGGGAGGCGAGCGTGCTAATCGATCAGCCAGCGTGGCCTCCCATTAGAGAGAGATAGGATGCGGAGCGTCAACTTAGGATGGTATTAGTCAAATGTTTTGGCTAGTAGGGTTTATTAATTTGGAATTTTTACATGGCCGTCATTTTGAAAAGACGTCTGAGCCACTTAAAACACGTAAATTTACATAAATTACCGTAGTGCTACTTGTGTGAAGAAATTTATGGAAATGAGTCGATTGATCCCCGAAATATGGCACAAAAATTAATTTTATTATTTGGCGCTGTCTTCAATATTGCCTAAAGATGAGGTTTTGTATACGATGCTTCTAAAAGAAGATACTGTCAACATATAGCATTTGGTTGTATTTGACTATCTTATTGTTTAATATATATTTCGAAATTATCAATATATTCATGTGGCCGCCATTATAAAAATAAATGCCCGAGCACACTTTATCATGTAAGTTTACATAGTCTTATGTAGCACTACATGTGTGGAAAATTTGGTGAGAATTATTTGAATTGCTTTGGAAAAATGACAAAATGTTTTATTTTCTCAACTAGAAATATTTTACAGAAATTCCTGCAAAAAACTATCTCTGTTTGGATAATTAATGCTATAATGAATTGGCCTACTCTTAGAGAACAAAATTTGTTTTACTTTTGTTAAATTGTAAAATACATATAACACACGACCCTTAATTATTTATACTACTAATGCTGTATCAAAAACATGTTAGTTTACAAAACCTACTGTAGCACTACTTGTGTGTAAAATTTGGGGCAAATCGGGATATGGCAAAACACCTCAATTTTTTTCGTGTGACGATCTTCATAAATGGAGGACAAAAATAATAAGTATTAGCAAATTCGATGATTGTCATAGATACTGCCAGTATACGAAGTTTACTTAAAACCGGTTACGTAGATTCATAGGTATAGCGCCCTAGGATAAAATGTTTATATAGCCGCCATTCGTCGGTAAACATATCGTCAGTATACTCAGCGTCTTCTGCCTTCTTCGCATCACTTGTCGAAGGAAACTAGTGAGGGAAATGTGCGGGACCGTCGAGCGAATAATCATCGTCTTCACCACTATCACTGTCGTCATAGTCATCTTCAATGCTGTCTTCATGATCGTCTTCACTTACTGCTTTATCATAAATATCAGGTTTAATTTTCTTTGTATCAGAATTTGCATGTTTATCAGTATTTATAGATGATGTCCGTTTATTTTGAAGTCCTTCGACTTAACGGGAACATCTTGCTAGTGTACGTTCCGACTGTACTGCGCTCATTCCGTCTCTAGCTTTAACTGTCTCGTCATAGTCGTCTGCTGAAACAGTACCCATCGACGTAGAAAGAGGCATTGATAACATCACTTGCTGGCTCCCAGTAGGCGAACCCTAGCAGATCTGACCATCTTCCTTCAGTGTATCATCTTGCAATAGCTGCATGTGGCCATTATCATAATGTTTCATCGCGCGTAAAGGTCTCTTCGTACCGGCCATTCTCTCATGTCTTCGAGCATTTTGACCATAGGTGAACACTCGATCTCAGACTCGACACTGGAGACAATCAGTTAGCGATTATGCAGGTCGTGGCTCCATCTTAGTTGAGGTCAAAGGCTGACCTTCGTTCTCGCAATTCATCTTTGTGGTATATAGAGAGAGCGCTTCCAAATCGATGCTAACTTCTCAATGTCTAAACATCAACTAGGGTCTTTGTGTACGTCCGCGCTGTATATATAATTTCTCCCATCACTGAACAAAATTACCCGGTTTTTCTATGTCCGAGAGAAAAGTAATGCATTTTTATTGTCCCAGGCTTCGAACTCGGCTCCCTCCACCATGCACCACCTTTGTAAATTACTTGAAACATTGTATCAGTTGCGCATGAATACTGCAAAAAAATGACGGCATTTTCTTGTAAGTCCGATAGAAAATGAACATATTTTATAATTTCGGGACGCGAACACATTGTCCCACGACATGTCTAACTGATAGATATTGCATATATATTAATATCACGTATGTATTAGAACGTTCAATATGCGTCTAACAGCTTGCATTATAAGTTTCATACACAATGTATTTAAATGGGATTTATTTAAGCATTTTTTACTAACATATTTAGTGGAAAAATTGCCATACGACGTAAAAATTAATATATAAAATGATATTCCAATATGTATACAAACGACGAAACGAAACATTTTCAAATAGTTATATTTGAGTAAATTGGGAGTTGTGTAGTACGTTCCGGTTTATTTAAGATTGAAGATAATCTTTCTTCGCATGGTATGAAAGACAGTCGACCACACATTATTTGAGAACATTTTATTTTTATGAACATCGAAAAGATGTGAAGCTATTGAAAATAGTTTTAATGGTGGTTCGTTTAAGAATTTCAGTACCTGTGTACAACAGTAGTGTTATAACTCAAAGTGTGTTGTTTTCAGGAGCAACATTTTTGCATAAGCAAATTGCTTAAATCCAATACATCATGACCCCGAATTATCACAACTAAAGTGTAACTATCAATATATGAGTTGTAAAAATGTTACAGATAACATATAATATTGAAAGGCATATTGTAAGGTAACTAGCTCTAAAGTGTGATTGTACTAAGGTATCGATTTTTAGTTTGAGTTCAATTTGTTTATTAGATCAAATTTTTAGCTGGGTGTGTTACTGAGACATTTATATTTCACTTTGCAGTCGAGACTTTCAGCATATTTTTGCGGTCCTGCCGGTGTTTTAAATTTTGTAATTGAACATAGATGTCTAGACCGTCTGGACTACTCATTATACAAAGTAATGAAAGCAGGGCCTAATTTGTGCTTTTCGAATACATTCAAATCATGAAATCTTGACATTAGCACATGAATGTTAAAATCCAGGTTAACGTATTTCTGAAGTAGGCATTAATGTACATAATATTGTATGCGGAATAATGCGCATGCACAAGACAGAAGGAAATAAACCTATAATTTCGCTCTGTGTAGGAGTGAACCTTGAACAGAATTACCAGAATTGAGAGTGATGTATGTTGCTAGTAGTAAAAAAAACATAAAAATATTTATTCCTGAATTATTTTTATCCTGAACCTGTCATGAAAATGCACATATTCATTAAAATGTAAGTTTTGTAGGACTTCTTTTTTTACTTTCATGTGACTAAAAGGTGTATCATAGTGTCGCTGATTCGAATCCACTGTTTGGCATAAAGGTAAGTAGGTATTAACGTCTCGTCGTAAGTTAAGTTATTTGAGACGCAACAAGTTGCTCAGAGCAGCAGGGACGGGCAAGGAATCAGTAATGGCCTGTATTAGGGAACAACCCAATATTCCTCTGGAGTTATTTCGGTAAACCATACAAGACCAGGATTCGGATGGCTGGGCCCGGATTCGGACCCGGGTCCTACCGAATCCTAGTACAGTGGTTTACCACTGTGCCACCACACTAGGTTTCGAAATGAAAATCGTAAAGTTTATTTGCACTGATATTTATGGCGTTCTTTTCTTACCTTACTAGTTATTAAATAGGAATTCTCGGAGTTATGATATTTTGGTTGTCAGTTGGTTTTCTCTAGCGGAGTTTCCAGCCCTCGATATCTGTATTTTAAATTTCTCTTTCTCTTTCTCTTTCTCTCTCTCTACCTCTCCTCATTGGCCTCCTTTCACTCATAATTTTTCGAGCGTATGAAAGACTTAATTATTTCAGACTCTCTTTAATGTATGCTTTAAGGCGTTGTGAATAAGATATTTTTGATGGCTACTGTACAGTAACAACACCTTTTTTCAAATCACAACCAATAAGCTCGAGGCTTTGTTTTTTATCTATGTTAATGTGAACCATTCATAACCTACAGTAAAAGCAAGGGTTACTAATCAGTTACCGAGAAAGGAAAATCGTTGGGCCCTATACCTCGTATTGTATAGTACCAACCAACAATAACCCTTCTGTTGTATGCTAACATACTGAGCTAGTTGGTGCAGTAGCTCACTGTTATCAAATTCGGTAGGTCTTGGGTTTTATTCTCGGCCTGGCCACCACGACTGTGGCTTTCCATGCCTTCCCCAAATCATTCTGATGAATACGGGTGTGGTTTTTATTCATAAATGCCTTGGAAATTCTTCCCCGTTCCTACTTCTCTGAGTAACTTTCTCCTTCTCGTGATGACCTAGAGGTCGACGAGACCTTAAGTCCAGCCTACCTACAGTACAGACTATTCATGGGAAAGTGGGCCCTTTCTTAAGACCTCCATATTAATCATTATAACCAAAATTTGTACTTAACTGTGGCCTAAGACCGTAACTTTTGAGAACTATAAAATGAATGCACTGTGTTGTTAGTTAAAAGCAAATATCATCAGTTGGAGAAGGATACGAATATGCTGAGAGAAAATATTAACGCAAGGCCTTAAAATCTGCTCACTTGATGTGCGGTATTATCACCATACAGTTTATAGGTTAAAAACTTCCATTAGAGTTTAGGAAATTTACAAGAACATTTTTTACAGTGTACTAAATTACGAATTTACAAAATAACGAAATAAGGAAATGTGTAAATTGGGACACGGCCTTAGTGTGAACTGGTTGAGAACGCAGAGGGTATGTGCCAGCCACACAAGGTTTTAACAGCCCACTTGCAGTAGAGAGAGCAGCTGTGTGGCGGGTTGCGTGGCGGTACGACAGGCGCCTGCATACCGTATCGACTGCACAGAATGATGGAACGCACTTGTTGGCGTTCACGTCTGCTCCCAATCCTCTCACCGGAGTGGACAAACTTTTACCAGCTTCACCGCGCTTCTCTTGCCAGCGTGTCGGAAAACTGCAAAAATATTGTTATAAAACTTTTAGTCCTGGCTATAGCACTGAACGGCCTCGTCCTTGTGATTGTCAAAGATTATACTAAAAGGGTTAGTGACGAAATATTTCGAGGTTTCGTTTTGTAAATATTGTTATACGAAATAATCTTGTTAGTATTCAAGATGCTGTTTGTTGATTGCGCAGTTTGGCGTTATAAAAGTGTAGAATTTTGCCACTGAAAGCAAAATTATTAGATTTAACGTAAATAACAAGAATATATCATTGGGAATCATATGCGATGTTCTTATTTCTAAAAAAAATTTCGTAAGTAAAGTGAGAGATTTACAAATGAAATAGTATTTCTTCAAGGTACGTAACTTACGTAAATCTATACTATGGCATTACACAAAATAATGATTTTAGAACTATAGTTAACATTTCATACTGAATATTTTAAATACAACATATAAAAATTATGAGATTATTAAATTATTCCTAATTTACTTAAACCCACATAAATTCAATATGCTTTAAAATGGCTAAAAATAAGCTATTTAAAAATAAATCACTTGGGTCTAGTGAGTTTCAATTTTATATGACTTTTGTATTAGTTTGCAAAGTTAAAATTCAGATGTAAAAAAAAAATCGTTTACTGATCTGCGATCACTAATTTTTAGGTATTCCTTGCGAGATCAATCGATATACCATTCAACCTTAGAATTAGTTATATCATGATTTTACTTATGCAATATATATTGTATGGTAATACATATTAAGTCACACTGTCTAACCACTAAGAAGAGTTGAAAGGTCAGGAAATAACATCATTATGTTTTTACTTTTACAAAACTGTCATATGTCAAAGTAAGCAAAATTGTTGTCCAAATTTACACAAGGCTGTATTTACCCTGACAGCACATTTATATACACATACCTATATGTTTTTGGAAATATTAGGAACATTTTTCCTCAAAGCATAATACAACCTATATTTTCAACAAATACTGTAAATCCATTCGATCAATTTACACATACCAAAATTTTGAAAGTAGTTAACAACACAACCAATTCAGTTAAAATATTACGCTAAGCTAGCATTCATCTGTATACGCTAAATATTAAAATATTAGGTTATTCTGGCGTATTAAAAGTTATTAATCCACTTTAAATTATAATAATTACTGTAAACTAGTCTATATCATGTTTATTAAACATGATAATTATAGTCAAATACAAACAATTATGATTGCCAAATTTGTACAGAGAACAATATTTGGCTTAAGGAGCCTGTATCATATAAACCTGCATATAATTTATTTTAATTTGTTTGTGAGATATTACAGACAAAAATTGTATGTTTCTTGATTTGGTGAAGTGGAAAGAAGTATAAAATTATGAAAATGAAATACAAGTGGCCAAAACATTTTATCTGAAGATACATGGAATAATTTAATTAGATTTAATATTGTTTTGCATACAAATATATAAAACTGAAGTTGAGAAAGCATGTAGAGAATACAATGAAAAAAAAAGTTATTTTGTTAAATGTAAACCTTCGAATTTTTGCTACATAAATATATTTAAAGATTTTTTTCAAAATGACAATAAATGTTATTAGCAGTACATTGATAATACATGAACAATATATCATACTAGATAAATGTGGTAAATAAGTAAAAAATTTTGCTTTTATATTTTATAAGAATACTCATATCCGTAACACCAGAAAATTATATATTTAATTCATCTGCTTGTTCTTCGATAATTTAAAAAAAAAATCTTATACTTATTCCGTAGTTGTTTCACTATTTGTTATACATTAATTAAACGTTAGATTTTCACCACTTCTATGTTAAAATTTATAATTGCTTATTCAAACATTTATTTTTAATATCTTTTTGAAAATATGTCTTACTACTTAGCACAGTAGACTCATCGTTAAATAAACAAGGAACATTTATATTCACTTGTTATTTTTCATAAAATTTCATAAACTAATGTATTAAAATATTACAAAATCTTTTTTACACCGAAACGTATAGCTTCAGTTTTAATATAAACAATTAATATTTCATGATGTATTTCTAATAATTTTGTCTCAACATATTTTTTTAAAGGAATATGTTATAAAATTTATAATAAATAAATAAAATGTTTTAATAACAAATAAAATTGAAATAGGGCTAATTCTACTTGATATAATTATGATTAATTTTTATGTTGCAAAACATTTACTTTATAATGGAATATATTTCATACTTTTGGACCATTATTCATTTTTCCTAGCATCTATGTTTTCAAAATTGACATAACTTATAATACTTACATTCATATTTAAATATCTTATTATTATTATTTTATAAATTGCATTCATATTTTGTAGAGTGGCTATTTTTTGTAGAAATATAATGTAATATATTTATGTACTATATCTCATCCATTCTTCCTATTAAAAAATTATATCATTTTTTGTTTTTTAAATTATTCCTTTAATGGTTCTCATTTTAACAGTCAATAAGCCAATACATGAACTCTTTTAGATTTTTACGTACTTATGAGTTTTGTGTGGTTCGGTTTAATTGTAAGTATTCGTCAATTAATTCTTCTTACTGGCGTTCTAAATGGTTGGCCTAATACATTATTACACATAGCATAAAATATAAATCATGGTTCTAGGTAATTTATAAGTAATTTTCAATAGCAATAATATAAATTACCTGGACTACTTTGGCGACTTAAAACCCATCTTTATCAAAAACATAATCCAAGGGGTGGAATTAACAACATTTACGATAGTTTACACTTGATTTCATTGGAGAAACAGTCAATCTAATTTATTACGTAGGTCTAATGCAAAAAAATATATATTAAAAAATTGTGCCCGATCAATTAAAAAAGTAACAAAATTTAAGCATAAATCATAGAAATGTAACTTTTTAGGTTTTTCGGAAAACATATATTAGGAATCAAGTAAAAAAAGGGCGAAATGAAAATTTCCTTGTTACAAGTGATTTTTAACTTTAAAATTATCCCAATTCTAGCATTTTTAAATTTGAGAAATTCTTAAATTTTAAAATTCCGACATAATATAATTATTTAATTTTTAAATGTATATATCATCTGAGACTTAACCAATTTTTGGTTCTTATTTTATTTACAGTATTTATCTTCTTTCTTTATGAATAACAAGCTTTAATTATGAATTTGGAAGTAACAGTGGGTATATCTCTGACAAAATTATATTGGTCTTTCAAAATACAACTGACAATTTTCCCCAATAGTCTTCTCGATGAATGATTAAAATGTTCTTGTATCCATTGTAAAAGTAGAAGTAGCAGAAATATCCTTGTATCCATTGCTAAATATAATGTATAATTTAAAATAAATATATTGTCATGGTTTATGTTATAGGAGCCATAAAAACTGTGAGACATCAATTATCTAATAATACGTGTTAGAAAATCTACTTTAAAATTACTACACACACTACATAAAACACAATATTTAAAACTAGGAGACTACCAGTTTCTGATTATGTTAATTAGTTAGTGACATTAGATCATTTCACACTTTAAATTATACCCATAAATCTATTGTTGATACAACCAGTTGAATACCAACAAGTGTAAGATCGATCAATTAGACAAGAACACAGTAAGTCCATACTCTGGTATAGCCATATTGAATTCAACACCATTTCGCCTGCTACTTATACTTTTACAAACAATGATTCCCTGCCTAAATGAACTATCGGTAACGTAATATGGTCTTCTTGCAAAGTATGAATAAAAACAATCTCCACTGTATATGCATTCAAGAGGTATATTGATAATGAAGCTGAATGTTACTGTAAATTGTTAATGTTTTTATTTTTTATTTCTAAAACGTCTATTAAAATATAAGTTTCAGTTTTCTTGAGGAAAATTCATTTCTTCGGTTTTTTTGTCTGAGTCATCCTAGATATGTTACATGAGCAAATCTGTCAATGAAACTGAAATTTATGTAACTGAGGAAAAACTAGAGAGAAGGAAATTTGAAGAAAAATGACACTGGTCTGTTTTAAACTGGTTGCGTCAACGTACCTATGCATCGTGTGTCATGTATTTGATTGACTTAATCGAATCTTGTTAGAGGAAATTATACTATAATTATTTTAAAGTGTTTCAAATTTGAGGCGCACACGTCTTCAAAATCAAGCCGTCACATAGCGTGCAACAACTAACGTTATAACTTCATAACTAATAACGTGAATGAGATAAATGCAGTCTCGTTCGATCGGGTGTACGGAATATGCGGTGGTGTAGTCATCAGACTTCTCGCCTCCCACAAAGGCTAACAGGGTTCGATTCCCGGCGGAGTCGCGCCATGTGTTTTCGCACGTGGGATTTGTCGAAGTGTTTTCTCGGAGACCTTCTGTTTCCGCTGCCCATTCATTCCAGCGCTGTCCCATACTCACCTCATTTCACCCCCGTCGGTATATTTTTTTGTAGATTCGTTGGTTTGTGCATTTACGTTCATCTCAGGAAACAAATATTCTAGATATACGACTTTATGCCAGAAAAGATAAAAACCAATTATCTATACCCGCACATTTTCGTTTTTACTACAGTATGTGTACTCTAAGAGAGAAAAAAAATCGCATTTTTATAACTTGTTTGCGCAGTACTCTTAAGAGCTGGGAGACAGGTAAAACGGTACAGTCGTATTTTAATCTACGCGCTTTCATCTCGTGTAATAAAGTACCGCCGTTACACATCTAGTTTGCTGAGAGCGTGATGACGGTTCAGCTCCTTGCGCATATGGGCGATGCGGCGCTGTGCGCGCCTGTCATTGTCGCCTCTACCGCTGTGTCTGAAACGCGAACGAAACAAATCTCTTACACGAGCCGCCCACTCCACTCGATACATCAATACGAGCATGACATTAAGTCCGCGTCGCGCATGCATGGAATTTTCCAGCCATTATATCTGGCACACTTATTTTGGTGCGAAACTGAAAATCCCGTGCCCATCGTTTGATTTAAGTCATACAAAATTAAATTTCAATTTCGTCAGAAATATTATTCCCATATTCTAAATAAAATATTATCCCGTTACACAGACGTCTACATAAAAAACATATGGCCGTGTACATGGAAGAGCGATACATAGAAATTTTGTGACGTAGAGTGATATGAAAGTATAGGCAGTTCACGGTAAAATGAGCACTTTTGAAGCCCTAGTTACCTTTTTTTTCCAACTAATTTATATCCTTCCACCACTTGTTAATGTAAACCCTGCCATGTGAATAATAAACACAGTGTATAACACCATACCCAAAACCAAAAGTCCGAGGCCACAATGATATGTATTTGTTGGTTATTATGTCTAATGAAACAGCTACAAAAAGTGCTCACTTTACAGTGAACGGCTGGCCTAAAGTCACATTTGTCGCCAACACTGCTCGCGAATCAGAAAGACAGTGTGAAGTTCACAAAGATAGGGCTTGCGTGAATTGGCCGTGACCTTGTGCTTGTTGTCCTCTTCTGTCCAGGTGCTAAACTATTCTCGGGCCTGGGCGAGGGGTAGCAGGGCTCATGGGCAAATCCCAGCCCTCGGCTAGGGGATAGGAGCGGCCCGGTGCGGCGGTCGCAGGGCGGTAATGCTTGTTATGAAGTTGTAACGAAAAGTGCGGCCCAGGAGCGGGCAACTTTTAATCTTCCAGAGCTGGCATTAGCATGGCCGTGAGGGAGGGAAGGCTGTGTGTGTGTGTGTGTGTGTGTGTGGAGGGATGTAGGCTGCACAAAGGACTGATGGCGGGGATTAGGCGAGCGCTAACAGTGATTATCGGTCCCGTATGCCCGTCACGAAGTTGGCGTTGCTCTGTTTGCCGGCGTTGCTCCGCCATCCTCCGCCCGAGCCGGCCTTCAACCCTTTACCAGCGGCTCTGGAGGTAGACCACGTTGTGGCGCGCCCTTGTTCAGCACAACTGCCACTCTTCCACCAGACAAGTGTATGTATGTCTGTCTGCCGCTCAACACAACACGCAGCTTGAACACAGCCGTAACACTGAGACACTTGTCAATGTAACATCCGTCACATTCCACGTGACTCGTACTCCACAACACTTTAGTACAGCTTGTAACACTTTTAACTGTAGATGTCTCCTTTTTTGTTACTGTTCCTATATATATATATATATTATTTAAAAATAAAATATAATTGATATTTCGAACGCAAATATCAAGTATAATTTCACTAAAATAAAGTACATTTATTTTCACATAAATATAAAAGTCTAGTGATACATGGCATTTTTGGGCAACAACCAAACACGTCATGTATAAGGTGGTTTTTCAAAGGTTTGTTTCAAACAGTGGGAAGAAACTGCGAATAGACTCCATCGAGTAAGTAAATGAATCATCCGTATTCACATCGCTATAACATCTACATGAATGAAGATGGGGAACCGCAGTAAATTGTAAAATTAACACCGAAACGTTACGTTTCCCTTGGCGAATGTTGTACGTCGCCAGTTCACTTGGTTACCGGTAGGTGTCGCCCTGGTGGACCTACAGCCGGTGCTACTAGCGCGCTCGTTCAGTATGCGTCGGGATGGCGATAACACAGCAACAAAAAGCGCTCTGCGTTCTCCATTTCAGCAAATGTGAGACAGCTTTAAATGTGCAACGTTATATTCGTCGACGGCATGGTACTGCACCTCCTACTGCGCAGAGCATCCGGCGGTAGCACGAGCAGTTTCAAGAGACCGGTGGTTTATGTAAGGGGGAAAGTCCACAGGTCACCCTCTCCCCCCCCCCATGTGCCTGAACAAGACATAGCGCGCATCCTGCAGAGTTTTGTACGGAGTCCACACAAGTCCACTCGTCGTGGAAGCCGAAATCTGGCCATCTCGCATATGACTGTCTGTTTGCGGCGACGATTGTTTTTCAAAGCATACTGTATTAAACTGCTACAAGCCCTTTGTGATGGTGATAACAACGTCTACAGTTTGTGAATTCTTTCTGTGCATGGAGACGGGAAATGAAAATTTTTGTTCGCGTTTGGTGTTCAGGAATGAAGGCACATTCCATTTAAGTAGAAAACTGCACCGTCACAACGTACGAATATGGGGCCAGATACCGTAGTCGAGCATGAGAGAGAATCTCCAAAGCTAAATATGTTCTGCATAGTTTCCCTAGAGCAGGTGTATGGTCCGTTTTTTTTGTGGCAAACACCGTTACGGGAATGTTATTATCTCGATATCTCGGATATCTGGCTGTTCCAACAGTTACGAGAAAAATCCGATGATTTAATTTGCCAACAGGACGTAGCACCAATGCAATGGCACCTGCCTGTCAGTGAATTTCTCAACACTGAGCTTCCTGAATGATGGAGCTGACGTAAGTGGTTTACGGATCGCGCTTTACACCACTGGCCTCCAAGGTCACCTGATCTCAGCGTAAGTAATTTTTCCTTGTGGGGGTTAGAGAAAGACTCCGTCTACGTGTCTCGCCTGACATGCTCGCACGAGTATGGGACGAGTTTGACTGCCGTTTGGACTTATGCCGTGCGTCCGGTGGAGGGGACGCTACCGTTTGTGAACAGGTAACTTAAAACTTTCTATTCTTATACGTATTTTTTAATTTTACCCTAAGGTTTTATGAGCATGATATCGGATGAATGTTTTAGATGTGTAATAATTCGTCTTCTTACAAGACACGTGAACAGTAACTGAAAGGAGATTTGCAAGTGTGCGGGTAGAAAAATGAAGAAGACTCTACACTGGTTTATTTATGAGTAGTAAATTATTAGACTGTGGTCACACAAAACACAGAACTATGAACTTCAATTTAATCATGTTTATCTCTCTACACAGTTAACTGGCTCCGAACGTGTTTCGATCACAATCGCTTCTTGTTTGAAGTAATCTGGCCGTGTAAGTACACAAGAACCACTTTTATTTTGTGTTGGGCTGCAGTTGGTTGTTATGATGCAAATAGACAGTCTTATTAAGAGGGCTGACATTCACGGGATTTTCGGTATAAGTTGAAATAAATTAAAAGCCGGGTCAATTAGATATGACATTTTAAAAATTACACTTAGAGTTATATTAAATTTAGAACAATAAATCTGAGCATATATAATTATACACATGGTCATTTCGATAACTATTTAATTGTACATGTTTAAATATGGCGGCCGTAACATTTTTATACTAATAAGATCAGCTCTTAATGAGAGTAGGCCTTTGACCTTTCCTTTTTTAAGGCTAATGGAACGGACATCATTAAAGTCCAGACTTTTGTGTCAGTAAGTTGATCGAGGACGGCTTACGACATAACTTACCAGAAAACCAAATGCTGTAATTGGAAAAAATTCTATCGTGTAACGACATGGTGGGCTCGGCCATTGACGCCATCCTTACTTGGCCATAAACCATTAACATACGTTACCATTTTTGAGTGGGTTTTTCGGAGCGTGCCCGTTTCACCACAATGTAATTTCGCCATTGCTCCATCTACACCCTAAGTGGCATTCATCGGCTTGAATTAATTTCTCGAAAACAGGGGCATTTATTTTAAAAACACAAGACGGAATGTTTCTTCAATATGTACCGCAGAGAATAAATGAACAAGAAAAACAGTAGTATAATTATCTACGTTTTGGCACAAGATTAATGGAGTAGGAGGTAGAAGTTGTCTGCCATGACTTCAAAGGTGCGGCTGGCAGCTATGATGGTCGGTTCCGTCCGCAATATTTGTAAGCGTCGCAGCCGGGACTCGATGCCATGCTTGATGTTATATCCCTTTGCCTGCCACAATTAAAAACAAGCACGCAATAGTAAACCCCTAGAATAGGGGAGAACACATGTGTTTCAATTGGGCGATTTTGGCATGGTATGTTGAAGACTAGAACCCAAAGAGAGTCGGCCGTTGATACGAAGCCCTAGACATCTTCGAGAAGAACGACCCTACCGTATCAGTCAACATGTACTTGCTCAGCAACAAGGAGAAGATCGTGCCCGCATGTGTGGTAAAAGAAGAAAATTAAATAATTCTGACCTGCTGTTGACTACTGAGGAAAATGATCACTATAGCTACATAAAGAATTTTTCAAGACAACAGGATGATCCATGTATGAAAGAGGTAAGTTACATTTTTCCACTACTTGCCAAGAATTACTGGGGTTACTGGTCAACAGTGCCTGGAAAATAAATTTATGGACACATATTCTACTACGAAGAAGTTGGAGACGCTCACGCTAACTGAAGGCAAACTACTCACGGGTGATGAGCTGTTGTTACTGCGAATCGACCATCACAGTATAAAATTATACAGTATATAACCATGATCATTTCAAAGGGTGGTACATCGAGTATGCAAGCAACAGCTGTAATCTGCTGTGCCGAAGACCGAATAGCTGGTTGTATTTTTACATTAACTGAGCTATGACGAAAATTGTATTATTAAGATTTCGTACCACGACAAATATAAATATACATTATTCCACAAAAAAATATATAAAATTTTCGAAGCAGTTGGGAGACACATTTTCTATGCAGTATTTCGATACTTTTCGTTTTATGGCCCGCAGTCTGGCATCCCTGGTAGAATACTTGCCACCTTCAAAATTTAACGACACCAAGTTCTTCAACCCCAACAAACTTACACTTGTCACACAAAAAGGCATATTTCCATATGATTACGTCGGCAGCTGGGAGAAGTTGAACGAGCAGTAGCTGCCCCCTTAAGATGATATTTACAAGCTAACAGACTCTGGAATCACAGAGGATGATATGCTAGCGCGCAGACATTACGGGAAGCATTCGGATGCATTTCATTAGGAGAATACTGCGATATTTAACTCAAGACAGATATCCCCCTGGCCGATGTTTACGAGAACTTTAGAGACCTCTGCATTTACACATACATGTTCGATTGTGCTCACTACGTTAGCATCCCAGGGTTAAATTTTGATGCCATGCTTCGGATGACGGGGGTACAACTCTAACTATGATATGTACATGTTCGTCGACGATGGGTATCATGGTAGTGCGGCACAGTGCATAAAAAGTCACTCTAAAGCCAATAACATCTATGTGTTGGGTACATATGACCCAAGCAAGCCGACGATATAACTGCAGTAGCTAGATGCCAACAACTTGCATGAATAAGCCATGCGTTTGTCTCTCCGGTTATGCAGTTTTAAGTTGCCCGAGGACAGAAACATATATGCCATGTCCATTCCAAAAGAAGCTCATATTGGCTATATTATTAAAGTCGACACAGAGTATACCACAGAAATGCATAAAGACCACAAAGACCTGCCTTTCCTACCTGTTAACCAGTGTCCGCCGAGCTCCAAGCATTCGATAATGTTGACTGCTCTCCAAAACAAAGAAAGCTATATCGTCCACTACCACAACCTGAAACAAGGTGTATTACACGTATTAGGATAAAGAAAATTCATCGCGTACTATAATTCTAACAAAGTCACTGGCTGAAACACTACATCGAACTCTACGCAACAAAGCTGCTCAGAACGATTTTGAAAAAAAGAATTATTTAAATGAGCAAATAACAGTATTTTTGGAAATATTATGGAAAATAAGAGAAAACTACTAAAACTCGAACTGGAGAGCAACTAGAAGATAATATAGAAACTGGTAATCAAGCCTACGTTCCTTGACCGCACAATTTACGATGAGCATTTTACCCTCCTCCATTTCAAACATGAAGAAATCCTATTTGACAAACGAAATTTTGCAGGATTCTCTGTTCTTGACCTGTCTCAAATGTTTGTGTACAGAATCCATTATGATGTCATGAAAGCCTGGTATGTAGATGACCTTGAGCTGACCTACATGGGCACCAACTCGTTCCTGTATGTGTACGATATACACACATCCAACTTTTACAACGATTTAGCCAGCAATCAGGATATTAAAAACGAATTTGACTCCAGCGGCTATCCCACCACACACTCCTGATTCTCAGAATAAAACAAGAAAGTTGTCGCCAAGTTCAAAGACAAATGTGGTAGTAACATGAGGACAGAATTCGTAGGACTATGGACAAAACTGTATTAGTACAAATGCTGTGGAAAAGTTGCGAACAGGGCAAAAGGCATACAAAATAGTGTAGTACGAAATAAAATAAAACTCGACGACTTCACTTGTGTTCTGGAGCAGCACTGTTTGATGAGGGTAAATGTTCGCACGATAAGGTCGCACCAATACGAACTATATTACGAATGCACATATATATATAATGTCCCTATATTTGACTGATGACAAGAGCAGATAAATGAAGATGGCATACACACTCAGCTCTATGGATATGATGATGGTGATATGTAAATATGTATCACCATCAGCTACTGTGATATACTGTAGCCCAAACAGGAGTATGCAGCTCTTGTGAGGTGTGCCATTAATAAATCGTAATGGTACCTGCAGCCCATGCAAAAGGATACATATGGCTGTGATCTGTCCTGAGGATGAATCAGGCCACACATTAACAAGGGGGAACAAGGGTAGCTCAAAAGAAAAGCTCTCAGATACAAAATACTACTTTTATTAATTACTAACTTTACAATCATGCCTCAAGTAGGCGTCTCGAGCAACGATCAGATTCTGCAATCAATCGACTACAATTAGCAAAAGGTCTCGACAGTTAACGTCTCACAACGGCACTGATGCCCTTAATCAAGCTCAAGGTAGTGTTACGTTATTAAGGCGAATAACTCAGAGGGAGCTTAAAGCCGTCACAAGTTCTGCGCCCTAGCGTGACTTTAGTCGCCCTGCCAGGGATACGATAATTACCCTTTCGCCCTTGTATACTCGCAGCAACTCTCTCGATGGCGGGCTCGGCGGGCGTCCAAGGTGGACCACGGGCTGCGGTCTTCTAGTCTCGTTGTCCTCTGGCAGAGCCTCTGGCAACGGCAGGCAAGATGGCGCCCAGAGCCGTCATCGCTCTGAGATTTTATACTCCTTTCCTGACCTCGCGCTCAATCCCCCGGTATGTGTTATTTAAAGCAAAGGCTCGGCTGGCCGAGGTTGCTCTGCGTCTTGCCTCAGCGTGCCGCTGAGCAACACTCGCAGAATCCAGCAACAGCAATATCTTGTCTGTTGTGTCGTTAGCTTATCATCTCTGCTTTTGTATTCGCAATATTTTGAACACTCGACCCACAATTCATTTCGCCCCATTGGTGAACGTTATTTTTTTTTTTGCGGGCTGCAAGTCTACTGCATTGTCTTCAAGAATTTTCGGCATTAAATGCAAGGTTCGTCCGTCTTGTTTGGTTAATTTTCTCCCTTTATATTCTTTGTGGGCAACTGTGCCGCCTTCAGGATTTTTCAGCTTCGCATGAAAGGTTCGTCCGCCTTGCTTTGATTATTTTCTCCACTGTTACAATTTTTGTGGCTATCTGTGTTGTCTTAAAGATTTTTCGGCGTTGTTCACAAAATTCGTCTGCCTTGCTTTGTTTTTTCGTGAAGGCCACGTATAATTTATATGACACATTGTTTAATAATTTTTTAAAACATGGATATGTTAATCTGTTCGATATTATTTGACTAGTGTCTTGTATTCGAGATTATTTTTTCAATATATCACGCTGACCTCCCGTGGCGCAGTCGGTTGGTGGGTCACTGATCTGGGGAGTGGGAGGCTTTTGGTTGGAATCTCAGGTAAGACATGGGTGTTAATTAAAGATAGGTTAAAAGTTAGTCTGTAAACTGTCCCCTGCTAAGCTTTCAAGCATAAAATCGGGGGATGTTAAAAAGCCCTTTACAATTCAATGCATCACACCGAGGTCATGAAAGAATGACATAAAATATTTAACTCTGATGAAGGAAATCGATACTGGAAAGGGGGCGGCTAATGATCGTAATACATGTATTTCCCTGGGTAGGAGTGAAAGAGGTCAGAAAGGACAATAGGAGGCAGTTCCTCGCTTCTGGGATGTAAAATCTGAAGCGACTTCACTCCCGCTTCACCCCCAGCAAAAATTAAGATATATCTGAATAACCGATGTGATAGGTGCTATAGAACATAAAGATATTTTTCTTCCAATGTGATATGCTCGTCATTTTGCTTCCATAATTTCGTGCGAATAGGATTTGGCACCTATGATGGGAATCTGACTCGTGAGTTACAAACAATTCATGAGAGTTGTCGTGTAAAAGTGTGTTGGGGGGGGGGGGGGGGGGAGGTGGTCAAAAATTATCCTTGCTGGAATTATAAATTTAAAAGCGGGGTTTTTGTCAGATGCACATAAAAATGCTGTACATGACAATGTTCGTATTCCTTCTCTCTCTTCTCTCTTTTTATGGTCTAAGCTGTTTTCTGTCTTCTTTGTGTTTGTTTGTCTGCTTTATTTCATTTTTTTTCAGGTGGGTTGGTTTCCGTTCCAGCGTCATAACTCCACCCTACGTAGTATGATAATACAGAACTGGAGAAACCTTGCGCGTGTTCATGTTACGTGGATGGTAAAGAAGGAGAGACAAAGACTGGAACGAAAGAGGTCGACTACACCCCCCCCCCCAAATCCAGATAAATGTGGCATTGGCTCCCTCGAGATTGTGATGGACTCGATCCAATTGTAGAAGAGAGATATCCACACTGAAGAACATGAATTGTAAAAAAAAAATATATTGTGTGATGTAAACAATACATATTATGTTGAATCAAATATTTGAGAATTATTTTTGGTAATATGTTTTATTTAAATATACACCTTTTCTAGATACTAAAACAATTTTTCAGCTTCCAAGCTGGAAGTATTACATAAAAAAAAAAAACTATAAAGTGAATAAATTTTCCAAATGTAATAGAAAAAATACTGTTGAATATTTTTTTATCATTACGTATTCATTTAAGAGAAAATAAATTAATCATATTGATTATTCATTTTACCATTAAGAATACATTTAAGATAAATAAATCTAATCATATTTAAAAAATTAGAAGGGTGAAACAAATAAAACACACATATATTTTTCAAAAACAATATATTTAGTACACACTCAATACACTATATATATATATATCTTATAAAGAGTTGATATAGTGCTCCTCGTTAGAAGACTATCACATGAATGACTAAACAGTTCTCGAATGATGGTGAGCACCAGCTTCTTGCGAAGCATCGCACAAGAGTCTGGTTCGTAGTGATGTCCAATGGTTCCCAATTGGTCATCCACTTCATCATAGCTTATGCAGATCTTGCCATTCTTTAACAGTTCAATCCACGACTTCCTCCTCGCCAATTGTGGATACACCGTCAATAGCAGGTCTAGTGAATCCAGAAGCCACAGCTCCAGGAACACATGCTGCTGGGCGGCGATGAAGATTGGGTACATATTCGTTTCCCGAGCTGGAGGTAGAACTATCAATGGCAGGTTGTAACACGAGGACCTGTCGTCGATGCTGTACTCTGAGGCATCTGGTCGTCTGGGTGGATGCATCCTTCTTGGACGCGGGATGCTGTGAGCAGACCGATGGTTCGTGTCACGAAAGCTCTAAGGCACAGTCTGGGGTTTGGGTGATAGCAGGCGCCTGGGCCGCAGCGATGATTTGGTATACTGTTGCAAGGCAGCTGCGTCAATGGTTTCATGTGGAACATGATCCAGGCCGATGCTTCCGGACAGTCCACCTGAATCAGCGTTAGTTAGTTAAATATACCTAAAAATACTTGAAATGCCAATGCTGCACGCCGCTACCATCGCAAGTCGCAATGTAGGTGTGCATGTATCCAACTTCCGCAATTAAAATCTATTCAATGCTACCTTAGTCACGCTTGGTGCTTGCATAAATGTTCGTAGGACTGAACATTTTCATCGCGACTAAAAGACCACTTTGCCGCAATTAAATGGACGCACATCGAGTTTTTTCCCTCTTACATATAATACGGGCGCTGATAAGGTGTGCTACCAAAAAAATACTAAAATTATCTTACATTTCGGGTAACTTAGTGTATCGTCGTAACTCATAGATGCATTTTTTCTGCAGCTGTGTGTTCCTCCAGAGTGTGTCCAGAAAGGTTCTCA
Organism: Dryococelus australis; assembly: GCA_029891345.1. NCBI lineage: Eukaryota > Metazoa > Arthropoda > Insecta > Phasmatodea > Phasmatidae > Dryococelus > Dryococelus australis. The sequence continues at coordinate 231,198,277 of CM056993.1, forward strand.
CCTGCTGCAGACGTGTAGCTGCTGGTTATCGTGAAATTTCGTCCGCTTACGCAGCGAAGGACAGCCGGACTCTAACTGCACACTGACGATTTCAACTTCACTTTTGCACAAGTCGCTCAACCATTCTTTCTGCTCGGTCCCCGCAATGTAAACACATCATTGCAGATACTGCAACAGCAAGTCGCGCAGCACATTTCCAACTTGATAATACGGAATATTGCCTTCGTCCAACTCCAGTCCGTGGTAGTACTTGGTCAGCCAGTCGTTCATCTTCTTGCTTTTCTCGTCCAAAAATTTCCAAGAAAAAAAAAAGGGGGGGGGGGGGTGTTGAAAGGAGCCCGGCCGCATCTTGCCATCATCGTTGCCGGTCACTGAGATCTCCTTGAGCATGTAGCCACTCTGTCTCTGGAAGCCTTGCAGATTACAGTACATCCTGTTAAAAACTGAGGTGAAAAGCAGTGATCATCCTTTTTATACCCTATAAGCAGCCGTAGCTCACTAGTAACTGGCATGCAAAATCAAACAGTATGCAGAAGTGTTCGCAGGCATCTTTTTCTTGGAAATAATTTTTATACAATAATTCACCACGTTATTTTGAACTCACTCGTTTTGTTTGGATGCGTCTAACATCAGCAATGGCACCTTTTCATGGAATCTTTCTGGACTCAGGACGGGGTAGGACGTGCGCCCGTAGAAGGAGGCTTGAAACTGAGTATGCAGATAATATGGGAAAAAATCCTTCTTGTTCGAAGGAGGTGTTCACATCCACGTATGGGTAGCAATCGGTATTCATAAATAATTCTACGTACTGGATGTTGCAGTGGTCGATGATCGATTTGTCAGCTTAGATGTGTTGATGTTTGTTTTAAATGCCAGTATGACATAACTGGATTTTCCGTTATTGAAGACGTATTCAAAACCCAGTGGTTTTGCATGGCAGACGACATGACCGGGCAAGTAATCAAACTGCAACTCCTGAATGTTATGTCGATGATTTTTTCTTTCTTGGAATTGTTCAGTAGCTTCACACATTTGCTGGTGCTCGTAATCACATGGGAAACAAATCACTCCATGTTGGTCAGGGTTACAGCAATGGGCTGTAGGTTTTCTTCGGCTCCCAACACTGCATCGATACGCGAGGTGGTTGTCACTAGTTCTTGCGTGGCTCCTATTATTACCTTCCAAAAATCTTCGGCGAAACCCTGTAACATTGATAGTGGGTTTCTCACCTCGAAATTGCCTCTGCGATGATGGAAACTTGGCAGCCATTTTACCATGTCAAGATTGTTAGGCATGAGTTAGAGGTAGATTATTATGGTGGTGGTTATGCCCACATCCTGTGTTTCTTCAATATTAAGACAATTCAGTTTTTTTACATTACTTGCTCACAAAGGTGGTGTATACCATTGCGTACGAACACGGTGGCCGTGGGGTGAGTCCGTTCTCTTTCGTAAGCATACCTCGGATGTGCAGGAACGAATGCGAAGGCAGGGAGTATATATCTTGATGCTGTATCGGGATACGAAACTCAGGCCCGAGGGTGTTGGGGCCAGTCAAATACAGCTTGAAGCTATGGAGATCAAACTTCTCGATCCTGTTGAATTCTGCTTGCTGGACTGTGTTCAATACGTTGTCATCTTACATGTTGGTTCACATTAAACCCTAGATTATGTAGAAACTGGTCGTTGGCACGTGTTAGCACACTGGTGTCTCGAGCCTACTGGTCCCGTGTTTGGTGCTACACTAAACATTATGTACAGTTCGTCTAACGAAACTCAACCACATCATATCACATGAGATGCAAAGTTATTTCTTTGTGTCTGAAGTCTATTTGCTTATAATTTTGATCGATGATCGATACGACAAGTTCGGATGCGCTCTTCGTGATCACGGGAACATAAATTATGCTTTCTGGAACTTCTACCAATTTATAACCTGGTGGGTCTGCCAGATCGAACTCGTGCAGCATATTATTGGTTTTACAGTTGTCTTAATAGCCGTTAGCCAAATTACAGTTTGTGTGTGCTCATGGGAACATTTGTTCGCTGGTCGCAAGGATTTATACATTTAACCAGCTTTGTAGATTCTTGTCTCGAACCTAGGCATTGGCCCAATGGTATCTGGCTAGGTGAAATCGATATCGGCACTGCAAAATATTTCTGCCTTCAGCATGATTGAGTTATTAAGTAGTTTGAAAGTCACGTCCGATTGTATGCATTTCTTGATGGAATTTGCGATGTCCTTATGTTCACATGTGCTGGTGTGAATTCTGATCTCCTTCACATCTCCTGCCACTACGTACCAGAATGCTGAATTCATGTTTTCTTATATGTCGGATATGGAGTTGCAATTTTAAAAATTGTAAATCTGACGACCTACTCACCTGCCAGATCCATGGGCCAATAAAACGTTGCCCTCAGCTCGGATGTCTTACCACTTAGAATGATGGACACCGACATACTGCCTGGCAAATATTGGCGCGAACACTATTCATGCAAAAGGATAACGATCAGTGATTTGTCTACGATTTCTTCTTATTCCACCGCACCAGAAAGCGAAGACACAAGTTTCCACAGTTCACATGTTCGGCATCTGCTCCATCTCGTAGCTGTAAAACAATTTACCAATTCTTCAGGTACCATCACAAGTCGGGTCGTGGATGCAAATTACCGAAACTGTCAGAGTATACTGTACATTTGCTATTTTTGGCATAAGTTACCCAGTGCGTACCAGGGCCCGGCTATTATGTCCAGATTGATTATGGCACATTCGTCATGTTTGGGATTAGGGGGCCAAGTATCTGGCATAAACCCACGAAAATGAGGTATCTTCAATTTGCATGCAAGTAGTTCCAAATACACATTTGTGAACGGCTATTTCGGTAGAGATTTCATTATAGCCCCATCCTGCTGCAATACTTTTTCTTTCTCCCACCTCCTCCATGGTAGGGCCGTTATATGTGAAGTCCTTGTCCATTTTTTACCCATGGCAATAGCTTCGAGTTTATGGTTGTGGCGACGATTTTCCTCTAATAGCTTACATTCGTTCCACGCTCATTTCATTGCACTAACTGTATGGCCCCAGCGATACTTCCCAAGGCACTGATTGCATGTATTAAGGCGGGAACGACTCCTCCCGTCTTTTTCTTCCGTTTCTACTTGGAACATTGTCTCTTATTCTTCGCTCCAATGTACATCTTCATCCTTGGCTTTCATCGCGTTAGAAATGCCCCAAGTGGCTATTTTTTCACTAAGTCTGGTGTCCAGTGCACAATGTATTTCATCTGCCCTATGCGCGAGTATCTTGTCTGTCTTGTGCTTGGTTTGCCAGTCCTTGTGCTGGGAATAGGTTTTATTGTACTACTTGCACGCTTTGTCCAGCATGTTGATACCAATATCGTTACATGCCAGCCTTTTAGCTAGCTTGATTCCCAGTCTGCAGAATTTATATCTAGGAATGTACAGCCTGAAAGGTAGATTGTTGATCAGCATATCGACTATCCCTATACCAGATTTGTTCTTTATTCTAAGAGTCAACATGCGCTACAGCACTATGAAAAGATATATACCCAATTTTTATACATTTTCGTTTAAGTATCATGGAGATAATCAGTCGAGATGATAGTCTTCCCATCTGCACCACTGAGGAAGATGTTGAAACCCCATACGATGCATGTCACACCATGCTATTGACCAATAACGCGAGGGTATTGATTTGCAAAACCATCAGATTGCAGCGAGACATGTGTCCTACTGAGTCTGCTGGAGCAACCAAATGGTCATAGGTTCGAGAACATGTATATGTACTCCAAATCACTCCAGCATCCGAAATACCAGCATATATCACAAGCACTACAGACTGTGGAAGGATTATGCTATTTACCTTGCAGCCAAAATGAGGCCACCATACCACCAAGCAAATCTCTGCCAAAGTCTATTTATTTTCGACAATGTGGCATGCGAGAAACAAACTTGCATTCACGAATACTTTAGCATGGTATGTCATGCGTGCGTGAAGTGTATGTACTTGAGTCAAACTTATTTGTGAGTGCAAAAACAGTAACTACATGATAATGTGAATTTCCTCATGTTGTTTCGCAGTGATGATATGAGCTTGCGGCATGCATACAATGACCCCGTCGATAAGGACATGACATTCGCAGAGTATAAGAATATGTGTTCTTTGTGCTGCAACTAGAAGTACAGGACATTGGTAATCGATAAGGATTCGCCAGTACATAAAGGAAGGCACAGGTGTGCCATCAATCTGTTTATAGTAAGATGCCCACCATGAGTCATGGCACCATTTCCAAGTTCGGACATGGTCTATGCTCCGATGATGATAATGGAAATGGGTTCATGGAGGCTCGCCTTAGAGCGGCCTTTCGCTTCTCGGCAAAATATCTAGTGCATTAACAATGAAGTGGTAGAAGATTTGGTGGCCATCACACCGGCATTGTAGGGGGTGCGGAGGTATGGATAATATATCTGATCAACGTGTCAAATGTACAGAGGTGGAAAGAGTTAAAGGCAGCAAAAACCAATGTTGTGAGGCACTGCAAGAAGTTGCTGGATGCATGCATTGACCAACTGGAAAGGATCGAAAATTCGCTCTCCTCAACTGTAGAGTGAATAGGTATATGTGCCCGTTTTGTGTATTTATTCCATTCTATGAATGATGGCAGATAGAACCGAACTTATGACTGAGCTACAGCGGGCCATCAAAGCTGTTCACTCGAAATATCTACTCGCGAAATGTTGCAGACTGACTCTTGAGAATCGAAGGGAAGAGGCTTACAAGCTGATATCCAGTCATCTGGTCGAACTTGATCGACAATGCCAGGAGGAAGCTTTGCCTTGGTCAGATATCAAACACAGAATCAGTGTGGAAGGACCAACCCCGATGTATAAACGGAAAAGAAGTCAGGAACTGCTCGAATCGGAAGGGGGAACACTAGCGATGTAGGTGATTTGGCCCGATCGATTTGCTGCTTGTGCGAGAAGGGAAACAAACATGAGAGTGTGGACCAGAGGTGGACACCCTGGTAGGGTACTACATTGCTTTCTATCCGATTGGAACAGTAATAAGACATAAAGCTTGCGACACCATGATGAAGATTGTTTCTTGGATACAAGGAATTGATGTTTTTCAGGAGATGTAATGCAGATCGGCAAGCGCAAGGTGAAAATAACACATGGTCTGTGCGAACGTTTGTGTTGTAGGCATCCTGGACACTACACCGAATCGGATTTGTGCAAGTAGCATCTTCTACTACAGTCCAGTGGTGCCTATGACATGAATAATGACCACTCAACATGGTGACTTAAGGACACAACTGATGCGAAATCCAGCATTACCGCGGGACTATTTCCATTATTGGTCGAAGTTATTGGATTGGGTCTGCTACTGCAGATAATCTATGCCAAATGCAAGACCGACTATGTGTTTCGGGACGATCCGAGAGAACTCGTCAATAGGCTAGGGCTTCTGGTTGCTTCGCAGTCTGCTGGCATCTGGTTGCACACCAACGAGATTATATCCATCATCAAAGAACTCGTCGAAAGTGACTACATAATGAAATTACAAAATATGACCTTTCTGGGGATTTGCTCAAGTCAACCAGAAGTAATTTTTCTCGGAGAAAGTATATCATGAAAGGTCTGGATGATGCTTTCCAATCCGACCTGATTGAAATGCAAGAATTTGCTCATGCGAATAAAGACCACCACTACATTTAGACCATAACAGACATTTTTTTCCAAGTATGCTTTGGCCAGACTGCTATAATCAAAGAATGCATGTGATGTCACCGAGGCCATGATGGATATGTTTATAGGACATGCACCAAATAATCCAAACACAGATAATGGCAAAGAATATGTTAATGCTACTTCCATCCACTGATAAAAAATGTACACTATTAATCGCTAGTACACATACTCTGGACTCAAGGTCAGCATCGTCGAGCATTTTCAACAGACTCTGAAAGCCAAATTGTGAGACATTTCACGGCAAATTGTAACTACAAGTGGCTTGAGCTACTGCTGATACTCGTCCACGAGTATAATTGTACACTACAGTCTACCACTCATACGAAGCCCCAATATGCCAAGGACGACTTCCTGCTTCGGAACATGTACTCCACTCACAAGAAGTGGGACTCCCACAAGCTTAAAGCTAAGAACGGTAACCTGGTGCGCATCTCCAAACAATATCACATTTTTCACAAGGCCTATCGTCACAACTGGTCTCCGTAATTGTACATGTCGTTCGAATACAACATACGTACCCCGCAGAATTACTTCGAGGACCTATGTGGCGAACCCATTTTCGGATGCTTTTATGCATAGGAGATCCAGTCTACTAATTTTCCTGATATATTTTTTGGTCAAAAAGTTGCTGAAATGATGTAATGGACGTGTGCATGTGAGGTGGCTTGGAAACCCAAAGCTTGACGATTCCTGGGTGTACGAGACAGACATTCTGAAATTAAAACTACGAATATTTTTTTCTGTAATGTTATGCACATTCAATTTTTCAAAATCTAAACACTTTTACATTAATTAATATTAATTTTATTCTTGCTTGTATTTATATGCAGTATTACTGGATCGGAGCTCTGTGAAAAAAGCTAACACTGCTCTTCCCACGCATGTTGACTTAGTCTATCTAACACCGAGCACGTGTGAAACTGACTTGGAAGTACATGTGCATTGAACCGACGCCCTGCAGGTGCAGACCTCATGGCCATTCAACACTATGTATGTGCGAAAACAACTTTGAAGTACGTAAGCATACATGTGCAGTTGCAGACCGCAGGTGCAGACATGTGATAATGATAACATTGCACTCCCCCAACCCATTCCTGTCCTTCCCCTCCCCTTCACGGCAAAAGCCCCGACGAACACATGTGGCCCTGCTGACCATGTATATGGTTGGTTATGACAAGTTTCTTCCAGGAGTATTCGCACAGGATGCAGAGATCATTACCAGTTTGCGTGCACTTGGCTCGGGGTTGATAACACTCGATTCCTTCCTTTCCCCCAGCGGTGTAAATTAAAAAAAACACAGAGCTGAATACCGACTTGTTTTTTTTTTTCATTAAATGTATTTTTCGAAAGCAAAAAAGTATTAATATTATCATATATTTTTTTTACAATATCCTACCTGGAATGTACTATTGCAATATATATTATATATATATATATTTTTTCATTGACAAAACAATTAACAGTTTGATGTGAGATTGAAACTTTTAGAAATCTGAGGTAGTGTGAAACAAATATTTAAATTTTACCAGAGTATTATAATTAAAAGATATGTTTGGCTTATGGGTTTTTGCGATGCACTGGGTAACGAAGTGGCTGGCTGAAATAACTTCATTTTTATAGTATCTAGGCAACATTAGTAGATCGCACTCATAATTTCCGTGAAAAATTTAATTAAGATCTGCAGCGACACTGTAACCCAATCTAATTATTAAAATTCCAATGTGTTGGGCAGATTCGTTAAATTTTTTATCGATAAAATTTTTATTATAATATATTTTACTAGAATAGTATTTTTACTAATCAAATTTCCAGGGAAAGAACATCCAACATGGCATCAAGACCTGGCTGTGACGCCTTATCAATATGGCGTACGGCACTCACCAATATGGCCGCTGGTCGCGCCTGTGACGTCACCGCAAACAACGCGTAACTCCTACTCCATGAATCCTGTGCAAAAACATAGATATACTGCTAACAACACACAAAGTGCCAGAGTTTCATTCTTATTAAAACAAAATATGTTGCACCAACCCCTCATTTTTCATGGACAGGGGATGAAATCGGAGCCCATATTTTTGTGCTTTGTACTTCTTTTAAAATTGCAGTATCTAGACACTCAGACATTTATCATTCATTCTGGCTGCTACTAGCAAAAAACATCTGCTTCAACTACACTTTCAAGGACGGTTACACCCCTTCGGAATATAATTAGGGTATAGATCGTGTATACATTTTCGACCTATTTTTAAATGAAAAATCACCAGCGGAAATTTTCGGTAGAGTTCAGTTCCCCCCTGTATAGAAAAACAAACATATTCTATTTCCTAACGAACAGGTTTACAGATATTAAAAATTAAAATATTTATTTCAGGTTTTCACGTCACTATATGTCAAATTCTTGTGTAGGTAATTCGATTTTTTTCTGCCATGCTGGTAAAGACTGAATAAAAAAAAAAAAAAAGGAACTGCGAATAAATACAGAGTACACAAATTGGTTTATAACGCGTGTTTTTTGTATATACGATGCAACCACACTTTCTTCAAGAAAAAATCGTTCATAATTTTTAATTAATTCAATGGAGCAATAAAGAAGCATACAGTATAATAATTTTACAGCACAATTTAATGCAAAAATGCTACTTTGATTTATTACCATAGAAAAGTAAGTGCGCGTTATTATGCACACTATAGATGCAAATGTTTCTATTTTCTTGCGTTTGTCTGTCTTCTGCACACAGTATGGTTATAATTTATCTACGACTTTCACGGATACAGCCGTGAAATGAGAAGCTACTGGTACTTGCACAATATCGACATACCAAGTAAATAATAAAACAAATAGTATGAATATTGGAATTATCAAGCACTCATTCCTAATTGAAAGCGAGAAATGTTAATTTGTTTTGAAAAATTTAATAACACTGAATAGATTTTAATTGTTTTATGATCTGGCTGGTAAACTATTAAATTATTAAAAATGAAATTATACTGCCATTATTTTATTTTCGCCAGAGACGACACCGTTGAAAACAATCGTTTAGTCTTTTAAATCAAAATACGTGATTAGAGCAATTAGTTATTTGACTGACTTTTACCAAGTAGGTTTGCAAGAATTTAAGATATTTGTGACAGACTAGGGTAGGCATGGTTAAGGTGTGTGTGGGTAAATGATTCTTAACTTGCCTGTAAAAGACGATTTAATGCATTCGATTAAGTGATTTAAATTACAAGACGGTTATACATTAATCCAATATGTACGTTTAAAACTAAATGTTCAATGTCTACCTTCATTTCATAAAGCAAATACAATAAAATTGCTTTTGGAAATTGATGACACAAATGTGTAAAATATGCAATATATCCTTCGTAGAGAAACAAAATTTCATAGCTCTATTGCTAATGGCATAAATGTTAGTATTTAAAACTGAGATGAGTAATTACACAAAAATTACCCGCAACATTAACTTGATAACGCATTTGAAGCCACAAAAGTGTGAAATACATTTTTTTTCGCTGCAATTACGTTAATACATTGTAATTGTTATGTGGGGTGGTTCTTTAGTGAACCATACGCTTTATAGTACATAAGTTCCCTCACGTACGAAAAGTTAAAATATTGGTCCTTTTATTCCATGTGGAATAGAAAATATAATACTTTCTTTTTCAATGTTACAACCAGTAGTATTTGAAACAAAAAAAAATGTATCTTAAAGGGAAAATATCAACATATATTAAAATGTACCATAAATCTATGTCTTAGTTTAAAATGTTTGATAATTTCCCGGTTTATCAGTTATCGCACATAGGTATCCAATAAGGTGTACTTCCAAAGGTAAAATGATTGCTACAGGCTTAATGCCATTAAGATGGCTGAAACATCAATATTTGGCTGTTATCATCGTCACGTTCTAGTTGAGCAACTGGCATCGGGGATCGTAAAAAGCTTTCACGAATGACTCTTCACTTTAATCACGGCAGCGATAATATCTATTCACGTTCAGAAGGTGAAATAAATTTTTGGTAATTGCAAGGCGGCAACATGTGACGGCAGTTCACGTACATTCCGGAGGGATGATGCATGCCTGGCATAATTCACGCTGTTCAATGAGCTAAACATTCAAGTCACGCTGCGGCCCGTTTTAATGCAATTCTCTTTTCGCACCTCAGCGCGCTCATTTGAGTCCACGCTACACCCCCCCCCTTAATCCCTTACCCTTCCCGACTCTCCGCCATGAAAAAAAAACATCAAATTTACGCCCCTCCGCAACTCGTTAATGGCTTTACTCTGTTGGAAGTGAATAATTCAATACAAGCTTTGGAAAGCAGGCTACAGTGGCGCCGCAATCATATGAATATCCTGCCTATAAACTGACGTGGCGATTATTCCTGGCCAATTATCGGGCAACTTTGCAGCGCGTGGACTGTTCTCGCCCCTGCGCGAAAGAGGAGCAATCATTTCACGTGTTTGTAGGCACTACATATTGCAACTATGACAATACTGTCTACCTCTACTGCTCGGCTACTTCAATGTAACTTTTCTGCTTGGTGATTACATTATTCTGCAGATTTCTTGGAGGATTACTTTTTAATCCCACATCCCACATAGTGATCATGGTAACTTTTTAGAATTACCTTCACCTTCATTACACGGATGTTGGCACATAAATAACCCTACAATTCATACGGTCATAAATTATCCATTACATTTCTGTATATAGTATGAGCTTATTTTATTACATTTCAACCTTTAAGGAGATTTGCTACCGAGAATGCTAAATTCTATAATAATCATATTGCCTAGCCATTCCTCCTGTTTTCTAATCATCAAAAAGATATACAAATGTTAATAAACCGAAATTTTATGCTTTTTTTTCTTTTTGCAATACAGTAGGGCCCCCGAAATCTCAACTCCAAAAATGAGAAATTTCTGATAATCCGAACATGATTTCAAGAAAATTGACAGTTAAGTGACTTAACTTAAATTATATGAGAAACGTATAATACCTTTTTAAAAATAATATTTTACATTATAATTTAGCATAATAAGATCAAAACACATTAAGTGCGTATGTACATTGTAAATTTAAAAATAGACTGAAATTATAGAGTAGCTCCTGAGCATTTGTTATTGCACTTACTTATAAACTGGCTGCATAAAGCCATCATTTATACACGTTTTTCTATTTATTTGTGTCACTGTCTTATTTGCTGGAAAATATATCAACTTGCACTTAGGTAGAAAATCGATAATCTTCTTTTGACGTAAGGAACTAAACCTGCTTGATGATGCAATGTTGCTCCAGCGTCGCGTAAACTCACGTTAGTCGGCCGAGCGGCAGCGTATTTTTTCTTCATAGCAATGTCAACTCAAGTGCAATTGCAGCATATTTATGCGAAACAATGCCCGTCGGGACATATTTTCCTTCACTTTCATCAGGATTATCTCTAGGTTGATCCTGAGCTTGGATCAGAGAGGTTGTCTTCATCACTATACTCTTCATGACCGTTGTCGTCAACTGCTATCCACTCTTGAAGAACAATTTTCTCCTGCATCTTTGCATCCGTGGACAAGATGAAGAAGATCGTCGTTTGATGTTTGAACGGGTCGACGAGTTTTTTCAAATACGTGACCCGGCAACAGTTTCTCCGTGGTTTTTGAATGAAACGTTTTCTAGAGTTGTTCCAAGTGTTGGGCGTAGAGTAGATACCATCTTTGGCTATTATTTTTCTAACCTTTCCTAAATAGAACAGTCCTCTCCTTCAATTAACGCTCGAAATAGCATTTTACTATGTGTAGTTTTATATTTTCTAGTACCCCTTGATCCTTTAGCTGCTCAATAGAGGCTATATTTGGTGGCAAGAAATAGTTTTACCTAACCATTCACTTGCACCGTACCAGACAGATGTGATGCATTACCAATCAAAAGGGACGCTTTATTTTGCAGACCATTTTCTTCGATAAATATTCTAACTGAAGGAAGAAACAATTTCTCGAACAATTCCTTACATGTTTTACCTGCCATTCAAGTCTTGGTTTTGATTTCTGGAATAGGCAGGGAAATAATTATTGTTCATATTTTTCTAAGCTCGCGGTTTGGCAGAGTCGCCAATGACTACGAGAGACCATTTATTTGTTCCCGCAGTGTTGCCACAGGCTAAACACTGGAGCGTTGGTTATCTGTCTTAAGGCTTGGGACAGCTAACTCGTCTTTCGAAGCAAGATTTTTAGTAGGAAGTGCTTCAAAATTCTGTCCCGTATCTTCAGCGTTGTGAAGTCGGTGGGGCGAGTAATTATTTCATGCAATTAACTCTGCAATGTATCTGCGGAAAAATCATTGTCTGATAACTTTTCTCCTGTTATCGTTAGTTGATGAACCCGGTGTCTATTTTTCCATCGGTCTAACCAACCGTTGCCAGTAGTAAATGCGGAATCCCTATTCATAATCTCGTTCAGCTGTAATGCCGTTTCTTAAACCTTTTTGTCTTTCCTGCGTAAACTATATGAAAATCGCTTCTCCGAGTTTGTCATGCACAGACTGTCAAATTGTAGCGCTGATTTGAGTGTTACAAAACTGTCCAATGTTCCCTGGATTTTTTATTCATGTCACTGATTGTAGCTTTTCAGACAAGTTCAAGAGCCAAGGTTAAGATAATTCCAATGTAATAACTCAAAGACGCATCACGTTATTATTTTACAATTCTATAGGTTTATTCCCCTTTAAGTAATATATAATAGTCAGTTATACATCAGTAAGCCTACATCACTTTATTTAATCAATTAGTAAATGCTGTTGTTATAAGAACAAAAAGGCCGACAGTGTTTGTTTTTATTGCGGTAACATATTCTTCACACACATTCTTTCATTTGTTTCCAGGCCGGACATATTTAACCCGTTTTGATAAAAAAACTTATGATATCTGAGATGCTGAAATAAATGCTTAGGTTTATTAGAGCTAAAGCCACAATCACTATTTTATTTGCGATAATTATGATACAAACGTGATTACTACTTCTCGGTACAGTGCTGTTACTGCTTTAAACTGCTTATCTTGACAAGTTTGTATTATCTTGGTACTTCCAATACCTACACAATTATAAGGCTGCCCTTTTAAACTTGGAATGTTAAGATCAATTAATACTTGTCAACTCGCCAAGATAAACCCGTGAAAGCAGCAACAAGAGTGTACGGACGTGTTATATGTGAATTAAGTACCATGAACAAAATAGCGATTTTACCTGTGCGAATCGAAAAATTAAACAAACTGTGAAATCATAAATCTTTTAATATCTTAGAATCCGTAAGGTTGATAGAAATAAGGGCAAAATTATTCTGGATTAGACAGCCTTATAAAAGGCGTGAAAAGTATAATAGTTCTATTAAAACTTCTACTTGTGAACATAAAAAAATAAATAATTATGTAAAAATAATACGCTAATGCACTAAAACATGGATTCGTATATATAAATTAAAGAGTAATAAATTTATAGAATTGTGAGATATTGGTTTGCTATCAGTAACAAATTTGGAAATATATAGATGTTCCGAATTTGGAATAAACGGAACTCAGTTACATTTAATGTAATTGCAGAGCACGTTTTCCTACATTAGCTGTATATTTCTGTAATAATTTCTGTGAATGTACGGAAATGTTTAACAGACTACTTAAAGTCGTCCTTAATTTACACTTTAAAAAAAGTAATGAAAATAATTGAAAGAACTGCAGCATTGTTATGTCAATTTTCCGCTTATTATACGTAACTATAACTCTAATTGAACAAATTGTAACTGCTATATACACGGTTCATTTTGTAGACATATATACGTTGAGCTCATGTGAAACAACTCAAATTATTTTTTTGACTGGCAAGGGGTTTGGCAAAAAAGCGGAGATGCAGCTATTGGTAATTGTGATTTATGCACCAGAGTGGCAATTAAATTAATTTCTGAGGTATCTATTCGGTAGGCAGTGGTAGAAAATGTTGGCTGCAAAGTAACACAACGTTGACAAGCAATACGTTCTCACGGCCATCCAATAACTGTTCGTGGATATGTCTAGTTAAAAATTTGTAACAGCAGTTGTAGAAGACAAGATAAAGAAAAACATTTGAAACTTATTTTAATATATAAAAACTGCAATGATATCAGTGGATAAATTATATTTATATATTTGTAGACACATGCACTTCAGATTAGTATATTGAAATATAGATTGAACTTTTTCTTTCTAATTGCGGAATACTATACAAGAAGTTTAGAAAAAATATGGTTGTTTAACAAAGCATTTCACACTGCATGTGTGTGTGAATTACATGTATTCAACACTTAAAATTAAAGCAAAGCTACAAATGCATGCTTACAAACTGCTTTGATCGAATGTTGCCTGGATTCTGACAATTTTCAGTAGACATTATGACTTAAATAGAAGCCAATTTTCTTACGACGAGTGTTCGTTCAATTGGAGTGAGAAAATTACCGGCAGATTACTAGACCACGTAAACTATGCGTGAATCAGATTAATCGCTTACGACAGAGGAAAATGTTGAAATGTTTTAACATACTTATGTGTGGCCATGAACTCTACTATGATCACATGCGTAGGGCCTATATATATATATATATATATATATATATATATATATATATATATATATATATATATAGAGAGAGAGAGAGAGAGAGAGAGAGAACAATGACATTAGCGGTCACCGCTTCGTAAGTGGTGATATATCTTCAAAAGATATTGCTTTCCTGTATATTATTTATATCGGTTATGTATTGCTTGGGAAAAGTAATCTCTTAGTAGTGGTTCCTCTACAGCCACCTATGTTACTCACGTTTTCTTTCGGAATTTTTCCTTCTACAATAATGCAGTAAGTGAGACTTAGCTGAGCTTCCAAAATCCGGAAATACTAAAGTTGTATATCATTTTTACGCAACAAGAAGTGTAAAGAAGTTAATTTATGGATTTCACTCCTCTATCATATTTCCGTGTCTGGTGAATTTGAACACAAGTAGTCCTAATAGGGAGTTTCAATAAGACGACCGAACGATTGACGGCAAAATCCTCTGCCAGAGGATACTGTTTTAATTATGAAATTTATTCAAAGTGTATTTCTGAATATTATTTATTTTCACTACATTTTATGGTCGAAAAAAGTTAGAGTGCCTAAGGCGTGAGAAAGGAAGATATACTGTGTTGTTTTGTACCAGGTTTTTCTTTGTGTTACATGTGCGATCTATATGAAATATATAGGTATTTCACTAATTCGTAAATGGGCGGTAAGTAGAGCGATCAGCGATCTCCTCAACTGAACGCAATCCACGAGGTTTGAAGAGCCGCGGAGGCATGACTACAAGGAGCATGCGACCTCCTCACGTGCAACAGATGAGGAACTGTAATTACGCTGTAAATGTGTTTCCGCATTAGAGCCGCGATGCGTAACGCACCGTGTTTACCCTAGTTCTGCGCTCGCACCCACGCTCCTGGGATAGTCACGCAAACGTTGCAGCCCAGCTGAGAGTGGTGTGGGTGTTGCTGAATGGCTTCGTGATTTTCGCCAAGGCTGGCGCGCGACTCGGGCTGCCTAACCGGATAACGCGCAGGGGTAAGCCGGCTGCGCGGCTCGAGCAAACTCAATTAATCTGTGTACACGGCCCTTAAATCCTTCACTCTTAGACAGACGTTGCTGGGAGGCGCGGGCGGAAACTGGACCCCTCGACCGTTTCTACCCCTTATTCACCCCTCAGCACCCGCCCCCTACACATCCCTCTGCGCCCAGCACAATATGGCGCCGGCCACTGACCACCTGAATATATTAGCAGCCTCTTCGGCGTCCACAGAGCCCACGATCAGAACCGCACGCCTGTCTGCTCCGAGGGGCCGCGGTGATGTAATGGTTAGACTACTCGCCTCCCACGTAGGTGAATCGGGTTTCGATTCCCGGCGGGGTCGCTCTCGGATTTTCGCATGTGGGAATCGTGCCCGACGATGCCGTTGGCCGGCGAGTTTTCTCGGGGATCTCCCGTTTGCCCGTTTGCCCCGCCCTTGCATTCCTGCGCTGCTCCATACTTATCTCGCTTCACCCTCATCGGCTCTCAAGACCTCAGTGTTAAGAGCCGCCCAGATCTTTACACTCACTCAGCCTATCAACTCCAAAACTCGCATACGCGCGTACAACAGACGGGTAAATTGAGAGGGCAGTGGGCTTGCGCCAGGCTTACCCTAGGCGAAGGTACGTAATCCTGATTAGAACGAGATTAGGAGGGGGAAAGGGACGGAAGTGAGCATATGGCTTCCTCATCAGTCACCTGACGGCGTCGGGGACTAAATGCTACTCAAATTACGCCCGCGCAACAAGGATGCAGTGGTTCTGATTACGCACGGCGCACGAATCAATCCGCGCGCACGTCAAATAAATCCCACAAATTATTCTATGCTGTATCGAATGTGGCTTTCTGTTCCTACACATGGTGAATGCCACTAAACATTTGATTTTATGTAAAACATTACGAAAATGAGTTTTAAAATTTTACATACTTTTAACTGTCTATGTCAATTTTCTTGGGAAAGATGCATTTAGATACGATCCTACAATCTGTTAGAGCGTATATATCTACGTTGGTGATTATGCGCATTTCTCATGAATTTATGCGAACATTCTATCGCCAATATAATTAAATTTTTTGCTTTATTGATACAACGCAAAATAATGAAGATATATATATTTTTCAAATAGTTTACATTTGTGTCCAAAGTAAAAATGTTTGAGTTTTGGTTTCCATATTTGTAAATTGACAATAGAAAGTAGCCTAAACGTAAACCAGCAGAACTGTTCAACTTCATAAAATATTCTAAACAACTCTTATAAATTGCTTATAAACAGCTAGATCTGCAGCAGTAAGAAACAAAGGGTAGCATACGGAGATCTGTCAGCTGGCAGTTTACGTTGGCCGAAGAGGGATTCTATAGCCGTGTACGAAACCGCTACGGAATCCTCTATTAAGATTACTATATCGATTACGTCATCAAGTTTAGACCTAAATATTTGGTGATTTTAGGGTAATAATTTACTGAGGTGAATCAGCACACTGAATATACAAGTAGCTCTGTATAGTCATCTCCTGTTATTTTTCGAGTTTTATTTCTTGCGTTTTGGCTGAAACGAAATACAGTTACGTGTATATTCTTGCTGAAAAGAAACATTGACGTTACAAATGGAAAATAACCGATCGTGAAGTTACGGCACATGTAGGAATAGGATGTTCACGGTAAAGTGAGCACTTTTTAAGACCCTGCTAAAACTTTCCTTTCAGCAAATTTCTATGTTTCCGCCACTTTATTAATATAAAATTGCTATGTGACTAACAAACACAGTGCATACATTTCATCACACTCAAAAGATAATGCGTGAGGCTGAAATAAAATACGTTTATTAGTGGTTAATGGCTACTGGGAGAGCCTTAAAAAGTGCTCACTTTACCTTGAAGAGCCTATAGTACTTTTTATGTAACTTAGTTCGTATTCTGCATAAAAATATAAATGGGGATATGTGAAATACACTTGGGATAAAACTGTCTGATTACAAGTATTTTCTCTTTTCACCTTTATTGACACCTTAAAATACTCCTTTTCCAATTCTTATTGGTCAAATTGCGACAAATTCTTTTTTTACTGGGTGCCTGCGGTCTAGAGGGAAAACATTCGCACGGTTTAATTCTTTTGCGTCCAGAGGTTTGGGCTGTACGATAATGAGTGAGTGAGTCAGTCACTCAGTCTGTA